>RJWT010016193.1:0-19989 GCA_004365215.1 Cuniculus paca | reverse complement strand
GGACGCAGGGGCCAGAGTTAAGGAGGACAGGGAGTGAATATTTGCCAAATGATAATCTAATCTCCCACAAAGCTCAAATCCAAATTTACATGGTCAGTAAACATGCCATCAGATGTAGTTAAGATTTTGCCTGACACCGTCTGTTTGTGTGGGGAACACTTTCAAGCTCATATTATAGGACTGTGTGTACAAAGATTTCACATCAAAGCTTTACTATTTGGCTCTTTGGTCAGCTCCCAGATGACTCTGTTAGAAATGGTTGTCACTTGCTCAGTGAAGGATTCCTGGTTTCCAGAGTCAACTCCGCCTTGTCCTCAAAGGAATCAAGCCTTCTTCTCTGCCTTGTGTTCTGTACCCTTTAAATTGCCTGGAACTCCTCTCTCTCTATTCTTCCACTTTCAACTCTGCTTGGTTTAGACTTCTATCCTTGTCCCAAAATATTTTGGAGAAGCCTGTGATGGCTTTGAAACTCCAAAGGAAGATGAAACAGAGGCCCTGTCCTGCTTCCAGTAGTGATGAGTGTATGTGTTGGAGCGAGAGGCAGACAGAAATGGGGGGTAACATTATCACTGGTGACACAGTAGTGGCTAAGTAAAAACAGCAAGCCTACTGCCATGCACAAGCATCCTTTCTGCAGGTAAGCGGTGGTATAGCACTCTAAGTGGGCCCCCTTTTCTCCATTATTCGGCATACAGGCTGACCTGAAATAGTCACATAGAAATGCTCTTTCAAGGAGACAATGACATTGTTTTAGCTTTGTGTTTAATTTTTTAAAGTCAATATTTGCAGAAAACATAAGCACAGCATGATGTTGCCTTGGAGTTGTTGATTAATCCCTCTCTGAAGCCTCCCTTCTCTGAAGTTCCCTATTTTCAGCTCATCATTAGTCCCGTAATGGGGTGTGTGCCTGTTTGTGTGAGCACATTATTACATTGCCCCAAAGCCTAGTAAAAGCATAACTCTTTGTTGCCATCCTATTCAATAATTAGTGCAAAAGTTTGGGATTGACTTAACCCAGCATCCTCGGGAAACATGGACCAGCCACAAACACCTGAGAGAAGTAATGGTGGCACTTATGTGATCTCCATTCCTGACACGCCAGGGATGTTTGTTATCTGTTTATGCAAACATAACCATGAAGTATATAGTTCTTTGATACTCATTTCATATGCAAACAAAAGGAGGTACATGGACACATGAGATGACAAAAAAGAGTCACACTGTGAACTGATGGAGCCTTGAATGACTTTTAGGGGTCTACATCTCAGGGCACTGAAGTTTCCAGGCTGATCACCAGTAATCTTTCATTGTCCTACACCTCTTCTTTCCCCACTCTCGCTTTCAGATGTCAGCAAGTAGATTCAGGAAAATATGTGAAAAGATATTCTGGAAAAGAAAAGGGGAAAGATTTTCAGCTTGCTAACAACTCTCTATTCCTCCTTTCTAGAGGTTTAAACAAATTTTAATTACAAATCTGCTGGGTCATTGATTTTCAACCCATCCACCACAATGTAAGATAACTTTCATTTTTCTGTCTGTTTATATGATTGCTTGTGTAGCCTGCAGACTTTCAGAGAGATGTAACGTTGGTCTCCTTCAAATATAAGGGCTTATTTTATTTTCATTTCTAAAATGTAGAGTCTGAGTGTCTTAGCTTGGGATCATTAAGTGCCAAGAAATTAGCTGAGTAAAGTGGCTCATAGAACTTGGGACAATTATAGCTTCTTGCAAAGTAGAAAAGAATTCTAAGTCAAGGTCATTCAGTAAATCTCATATGGAATGCAAATCTATTAAGTTTTGTAAAACCCTTTTTCTGGGAAAGAAGTAAAAAATAACTTACAAATCATTTGAGAAACTTAGACATCATTCAGATTTCTTGGGCAAAGACCTCCCTCAAGTTTCTGTCTATTCCTTCAAGCAGATCACTGACTGACTATTGACTCATAAGTGCTCCTTCTTCCCACCCAGAGCTGGACCCACAGGACTCATGGTGTGCTTGATTCTAATTCCTCTGCGCCAGCATATCTGCTAATGTCCCAAGAGGCTATCTTTATAGCTGCGTGATCATCTGTGTATTATTAACTAACCACAAATTAAAGTCATTACTTGGTACTTAATTTTATGTAACATTTCTTTGTAATGTGTACAAAAGAAATTTGTTTTTAACAGGAGTTTGGAAAATAGTATGTGCCATGATTAATTAGAGAATATAATGGGTGTGCTGATTTAAAATTCAGCGCAATGATTTTCTGAAAATAATTTATTAAGTGACATTTTAAGGTATGTGAGTCTTTTTTAAAAGGAGGAAGAGGAGAAGAAGGTATCCTGCATTGATAGACCTAATGTCCTATCGCAGATGTTTGTTGCCTTTGCCAACTATAGGACTCATTTTTATTTTTTTCATATCTACAGGCACTGTAAGGAAAAGCAACATTCAAAGAGATATTTTAAATCCTTTTTGGAACAAAGCTGGGCATAAATGAGTAAACTAACAAAGAAGCAAATCCTTAGATACTTGGGGGTCAATTATATTTCAGTATAGTTCACTCCCTACCAGGTAAATGTGCTGTCTCTCTTTTAACACACCACACACACTCCCACCTGAGGGCCTTTGCACTTGTTTCTTCTTCCTCAACATCACTCTTCCTGGGTCTTCATGGAGCTCAGATCTTAAGAGACTTGTCTGACCACACAAGCTAAGGAAGTTCCCTGCCCCAGTGGCAATCTCTATCACATCGCTTCTTTCATCACAGAACCAGTTCCTCCATGTACTGTATGAAGGACTCTGTGTTTCTCCATTGTTCTTCCTCTGACTTCTGCTATAGAATGTGAGACTCACCAGGAGCAAACTCATGTCTGTCTCGTCCTCTCTAATGCCTGCCACATTAGTAGATGCTTAGTGAATCTCTGTGAAATGAATGTGTGGATTGCACTGTACTCACAAACCAACAACTGCTCTGCTCTTAATAGAGAAGTATAACTGCTTTCAAAGTTTTCTTAAAGTGACAGAAAGAGAAATTCAGGATATGTTAGCTAGGCATGAGATGTCTTGCAATAAAACAGAGAATTAAAATGTGAACAAATCAGATAATGAGAAGGGAAGGAAGTCAAAGTAACCACTACACCAAATGCCATCTGTGAGGGAAGTCTTCAATCAGTTGGCTCCTACTAGCAACGTGATGAACACTTTCTATTAAAATGACTTGGCCAAACCACAGTCTTGAAAAACTTCTGTTGTTCTATCCAAACCACCTTAAAGAGAACCCAACTGGTCAAAGATGTAGTAGAATAACAAATGAAATGCATTGATATATACCAAGTATATTACATAAACCTAGTGTGATATCAGAAAAAGTAAACTCATTAATCACTTTTAAAGAATGCTAGGGAGTCAATTTATTATTTAAAAATTGGTCTCAGCATAACCAAAAAGGCAAGAAGTTTGTTTTTATAAAATTTTTCTAGCTAATAATTGATTTGGGAATGGTAGATTAGGATATCACTGTTTCGCACCCTCATGATAAGTTAATGGCTCTGGCAGTGGTCACCAATGACTGTTAACACTGCCAAAGAGACAACTGGACATGCTGAACTTTGCATCATTAGTGCAGGATGCTGTGTGGGAAATATTCTCAACCAAACGATTGTACCTGCATCTGGCCAAGCATCTCAACCTACCCACTAATGTATAGCTGACAATGACAGAGGACCAAGTTGAACACTTTCACAGTGACACAGCAAAATCTAAACCAGGAAATTCCAGGACAGCCCATTTCAACAATGTCCAGTGATAGATTTCTCCTTCGTGCAGCAGAGAAGCAAGAGCAGGAAGAGACAAAAAGTAAAAAAGGCCTTTACTGAGGGTACGGAAGTGCTGCAGACAACTGCAAGATCTCTCTGAGGTAGACAAAGAAAACCGCAGGCTTTTATTTGGTTTTGACAGGGGGTGTAGTTGAAGGGGTGGGCAGAATAACGTACTGACTGCTGATTGGGGGAGTGTTGGAACAGGTGCAAAAAACAGTAAGTGCAATTTTCGGGTTTGCAAGAAAAACGGGAAGTCAGAGTTGAAGGGAGGCGCTGTCCAGCGCCGTGTTGGGCCGGTGCCACACTAAGCCTGGCTGTGCTTCACGCCAGCGGAACTCATCATCCAGCACCCCCCAAAAACTGCAAGTGAGATGGTAGATTTTTTTTTTTTGCATTCAAGTTTACTTATGTTATATTTAGAAAGACAGGACAGAATTACATTCACTTAGTAGTATCATTATGAAGATGAGATGTCTGAGTTCTTTTTTTGCTTTGGAAACTTTTGAAGAGTTGACCATTAGCATCTTAACAAGCCTCTCCTCCCCCCACCCCCCGGCTCTCTTGTACATTTTTTCTTTTTTTCTTCTTTTTTCTTTTTTTTGCAGCACCGGGGATTGCACTCATGACCTTGCACTCGCCAGGCAGGTGCTTAGGCCACTGAGCTAAATCCCCAGCCCTCTTGTACGTTTTTCTTTTTCTTTTGGGGAGCAGGCACTGGTGACAATTGCTGCTAAGAAAATAGTAGGTGGTTGTGTTTGCTAAACCTTTCCCTCACCTCCCATAAGCAAGAGGGTATCTTGGCTTACCCTTTACCTAAAGTCATTGAGTAAGAAAGTAGATAATCAGAAAGAATAGGGAGACATTTCTATTTTAGATAATTTCCACCATTGTATAAACTGCATTGGAGCTTCACTGTCAGTTTCATCTGAACAAAGAGCGGTACACTAGTGATGGAGTGCAGGTCCTCAGTCTGTTGAGGCATCAGTGTAATGTGCTCAGTTACTTTGATTGAAAAATGTTGGGAACGCTGTCTCCAGGTGGAGAAAAGCAGCTTCTTGCCATGATGGTATTACAAGAGACAAACTGAGCAGTGAACAGCAGGCTGTGACATTTTCCTCCTGAAGATCAATAAACCTGTCAGTATACAGTCCAAGCAAATAAAGCAGCAGAGCAGAGGGTGGCCATGGGGTAGGGAAATAAGGAGGTTGCTACCAGATCTGGACAACTTCAGATCTTCCTGGATTCCCAACATTTTATTGAAGTGGTTATGGCCATTCAAGGATTAAGACTATTTTCTGGCCAGTGTTTCAAAATGGCATAAGAAGCTGATCCTTTTGAGATATGTCTACAAACTCGATGTTCTTTTCTGATAGTGCCTTTTGTGGTTCAAAGACATAGATGACTCCCTGCTGATGGTCATCCACTCTCTAAGGGCAAGAAGACTTTCTTGAAATACAGAAACAATCTATTCATTTTTAGTTGGTCCACTGTTAATGAGATAGTTGCTCCCAAACTTGCTGCTCCTACCAGTTCAGAAATGATTTCAGATTCACAGTATCTGACATACCATGTTGCAGTGATAACCTCAGGATTTCTTGTTGCTAATGGAGCCTCCTTTCTGCAGTGGTATAGCAACTTGCTCCACGTTGAATTTATCTTGACAGTCACAGCATCCTGCAAGGTGGCAGGAACGTTTCTGACTCCATCAGCCATTTACTACTACCTCATCCCTGGTGAGACTATCATTGTCCAAGAAAGGAAATTTATAGAGCTCTGGTAAGTCTCAGGACATTCCCACTTTCCATCAGACTAGATCATATCAGGTTGGGTAAGAAGGCCATCTTGATCAGGCATCACTTCACACCAACACAATGCTGCACTTGGAAGCTGTTTTTCTTATCAGGTAGGTAGATGAATGGAAGTGTTCTAAGAAGAGTAATGGAATCTATAGTCTATGTTCCTCTCCCAGACGGCTGTTTTCAACTCACCAACCAAATTACACTGGGGCCTCAGATACCTAGAGTTTGTGTTCCAGGGGACAGGACTCAGTCAGTTTGTGAAAGCTTCATGATGCTTTGTTGTCAGGACTATGCATCTGGCCCCTTCAGCCTGGAAGAGCTTGGCCCACTCATCCAGAAAATGCTGTGGCAGAAAAATTCTGTGAGCCACAGACCAAAGTTGGCATAGATAAAGCTGGGTGGGTAGTTGGCATGCATGAAGTGCTGGCTCTTCTATGCCGCCAGAAACTCTCACTTCCAAGGCTAGCACTGGAATATGCCGTGTTCACAAACACTTCAAGCTCATCCTTTCCAAACCAGTGCAGCAACAGACAGGAGTCCAGGCCTGGCCAATCATGGATCAACCTGCCCAGAGCCCTGAGTACCCATGCAACTACCAGGAGTAGCAGCAGCTTTGGGCCACTGGGTTCCTGTGACCTCATCTCAGGAACCTGGGAGCCTGCAAATTAACGGATTTTTAATTAACCAATTCTAGTGAATGTACCTTGTTTGGATCCTGATTCAAACACACAAATGGCTTTGTCATGTGTGGCTACATTTTTAGGAAAGCAAGGCCAATATGGCACCATGGAAATAGGTGGGCCCTGCCTCAGTGCACAGGAAGAGCAGAGAGCACTGGGCTGAGAAGTCAGAGGAAGGCAAAAGTGCAGCCCAGCAGAGCTGATGGGTGCCTTCCCACCTGTGCGGGACTTGTCACAATACCATTTATTATCAATTGTCTCAAATCTTTCCCTCGGGGAAATGGTTTGGTCTAAATAAAATCTCAGAATAGGGATCCAGGAAAAGATTAGCTATATTAAACCATGCACTCCCATTCAACTAGAGATAAAACAAAAGGGGAAGGAGACATATCTCCAAATTCAATTCTCCTATCATCAGTTATATTTTATGGAGAACTTATGTCATTCACAAAAGAGATGAAGTTTCCCCAGGGGAGACAGCAGGTGTACATTTCCTCTCAAGGTTATTTAATTGCTGTCAGGAAGACATATGATTAACAAAACCAAATGCAGGAAATATGAAGTATAGACAATTTTAAAGTTGTTTATATAGTTGATTACAGTATATCATACAATGTGTTTATTCGCCATAAACCTGCCTATCACAAACTGTTTCCACACCTGTGCGTCGGCGCTGAACAGCGCACCGCTTAGCCGTGCTTAGGTCCCTGTCTGTGAGAGTGCCCAGCAGCCGAAGCAGAAAGTCGCTTCTCCTGGGGGCCTCTCCGAGTCCCCTCCCATGTGCCAGCTTCACTTGGGTGGTCTCACCCCCTCCATCTGGGGCCGAGGCCTGTTGACCTGTAGTGTCCCCTGCCGGACGGGCCCCTCAGAGCGCCACAGAAGGAAAGTGGCATGGAAAATGGTGACCTTCCTGGGACCTCGCTGTCCTCCATGGCATTGTTGTTCAAAGTGGACCCGTCTGTCCTCTGCTGGCTACCAGATTGACAGGGAGCATTCAAAATGTGGAGCATACGTTTATGTCTGTTGAATCTCGTAATAAAAAAGGGACTGGAACTTTATATGCGTTGTTTTTTATTTCCACTTTAAGTTACTTTTATCGCTCTTTACCAAATATCAGTTCGTGACAGATTGGACATAAAGGAAGAACTGAATGCTTCCCGCAGATAGCTTGAGAAGCACTGCTTTATGGAGACAGCCTGTGCAGGGACTCTAGGGCTTCCCTCTGACGCTCTGAGAGTACTCGGAGACCAGCCAGGGCGAGTGCGCACCAACAGAGACGGCCTTCTAAGAGTCCACGCGTGAGCAAAAGGCAAGTAGCTCGAGTACCGCGCCTGTGCTTGGTTCACTGCCAGGGAGTGGCAGGTCTAAGGGAACCAAGCCAGCCGAGCCTGAGTCACAGCGCAGCGCTTAGGTCCTTCAACAGGAGTGTTGTTAAGAGAAGGAGGAGGAGGAAAAGGAGAAAGGAAGGGGAAGACTGGGTGAGAGGGAGAAGAAAAGGGTTACTACATAGGGCACACTGTCCTAAATGCTTTATGTACACAAAATGGCAAGCTCTTTTTAAAGTGATATATGGTCTTCCCTACAGGTACACGGGAAACTTTAGCATCAAGTCTGCTTATAGTGATTCCTTGTGTAGATGCGAAAATTTGCTAATGACTGATTTTTTCATTCTTTTCTTTTTCATTCTTTTCTTTTTCTTTCTTTCGCTTTTTTTTTTTGACAGGGTCTCACTATGCAGTGAAGGCTAGCCTTGACTATGGTTATGTAGTTCAGGCTAGCCTCAAACTCATGGTGACCCTCCTGCCTCAGCCTACCAAGAACTGGGATTACAAGCATGGACTACTATACCTGGCCCATGACTGATTTTTTCTTAGGCTACTTTAAGATATCATGCCAAACATGCTACAGACAATAATTAAAGAATAGAAATTTAATATCTAGGAAATACAAGTTTTGGTTCAGACACTGGCCACATAACATAGACGGAAGGATTAGTAGCATAAACACAGCATTCAGTTGGAAAATATGGAGATAGTTTGACCTCCATTTTTATATTTTGTGGTTGCATTTGGAAATTCTCAAGCATAATAGACAGGAAAAAAATGCGTAAGAAGCAAAGACAACACAGCAGGCATAGAGATATGTATTTGTTAGCTTTGTGTCACTGTAACAAAATATATGAGATGATTACTTACAAAGAGAAAAGGTTTATTTTTAGGTTGTGGTTTTAGATTCTAGTCCAAGATTGGGAACACTTATTGCTTTGATCTTCTGTTTTATCTTGTTCTGTTTTGTTTTGTTTTGTTTTGTTTTGTTTTGTTTTGTTTTGTTTTGTTTTGTTTTGTGGGACAGGTTCTCACCATGTAGTTCAGACTGGCCTTTAACTCACTATGTAGCCTAGGTTGGCCTTGAACTCACAGCAATCCTCCAGCCTCAGCCTCCAAGTGCAGGTGTGTGCCACTGTGCCTGGCTGCTTTGGGCTTCTAGAGGATAAGCCCAATGGCAATGGTGGGGAGACCATCATAAAGAAAGCTTCCTTGTTCCCAGGTCACAAAAGAGAAGAAAGGGGCCAAGAACTTAGAACCTAGAACCTAGGGGCCTCCCACTAGTTCACAGCACCTCCCAGTAGCACCGTTCTGGGTACCAAGGCTGTGTATCTCATGAGTCTTAAGGGGATACTTATCCAGATTACCAGAAGACATCCAATTACAAGTCTTTTATCTACGAGTTTAAAGTTATTCTACTCAAATAAACTGAAAAGGCCAAGAAGAATTTCAGATGTATCTGTATTCCTTGCCCTAAAATTGGAGTTTAATAAATATTAAAATTTCATGAAGTCTGTATTTAACAAACAGAATCTGTTCCTCAAGTATGGGCCACCTTAGACCCTGTTTTAGGGGAGCTGCTTTCTTCCCCACCCCTCTTCTCTCTACAATAACCAGAGCCATCCCTACTACCATAGGCAGCCAGAATTCCTGCTTGGTTGGGGAATCAAAAAAGTCACACACAGATTTGCGGCCCACTGGTGTAGGAAAAGATTAAGGCATTCACCCTGGGGAAACATAAATGGTGGTGGTGGGAAACTCATCTTTCCACAGCCTCTGCCCCTCCTCAGAGTCCACGGACAAGTTGGTGTTTGACTCTGCAGGGGTAGTGGATGGTTCCAAACTCAAGGCAGCAGCGAAGATATTATCTCTCAACTGACCAAAGATCTCTTCTCCTTCTTGAAAACTTAAAACCTAATAGTAAAATAATACTGTTCAAGGCCCATCAATTAGTATTCACTGAAAGCCCGTAACATTCCAGAGCCATGATTCCTGTCCCCAGGAGCTCCCCCCCGCCCCCCAATTAACTAGGAACCTCCAAAGATCCTTCTCTGCAGTACTTCCCACACCCTAGAGATGAGGTCACAGCTGCAGGCCTCCTGGGAAGGTGGAGAATCAGAGCAGGAGAGGCCACACAGCCACACACAAGGTAAGTGCAGGACGAGTGAGGAGAGAAGGACAGGGATATTTCTAGGAAAAGAAGTACCAAATTTTCTTCTTTTCTTTTTTCTTCCTTCTTTCATTTCCTTCCCTTCCCCTCCACTCCCCTTTCTTTTCACTCCTCCTTGCCCTTCCCTCCCATCCTTCCCCTCCCCTTTTCTCCTTTCCCCTCCTTTTTCCTCCCTCTTTCTTTTTGCCCTGTTTCTTTCTCTTCCTTCCCTCCCCCTTTCTCCTCCCCTCTACTCTTTTGTCCTCCTTCCCTCTTTCTCACCCATTTCTTCCTCTTCTTCTTTCCTCTTCTTCTTTCTTCTTTCTTCTTTCTTCCTTTTCCTCCTCCTCCTTCCTCTTCTTCTCCTGCCACAGGTTTGTTTGCACAAACAATATAAGACACCAGGCCCGTGCCCACACGGCCCCTAGGGTTTCCAGTCATGCCATCCTCACACTGACAGATGGACACCTCTACTCTGGAGGCTTCACAGAAGCCTGGGCACCTTTGGGAGCTTGAGCTGGAACTGGAGCTACAGCCTACAGCTAGTTTTGAACCTTATCCATGCTCGCTGGTGAGTGGAGCCTGAAAGTTTTGGCAATGCTGGCCGGAACACACTTCCTGTGGGCATTTAGGGTGTGAGATGCAGGTGAGTTGATTGAGTTTGCTGCCGACATCCCTTCAGATCTTTGATCTTTCATGGAGGCATTGGTAGCTCCAGAACATGCACTCATGGCCTGGGTGTTGGTTCCCTGCATCTTCTTCAGGCCCTTCTCTTGCATTTCTTGCTAAAGCACACATTTCTCAGGAAATTGGGGTGTACTCCCTGTAGAGATGAGTGGTTTTGGGCTAAGAGTCTCTTGATGGCATTTCTGCTCGATTTTTGGTACTAGTTGTGCCTGGGTTGTTCTTAGACTTGGCCACCATCTATGTCACAGTCTGTGACTTCCAAAGCCCCAATGAGAGAGAAAGAGCGTCCAGTTTGTCTCTTTGTGTTACTCCTTGCGTCCTTAGATCTAACAAGAAATAGAGTAGCTCCATATACAATGTCTTCAAACATTGCTATTTTATCTTACTATGACAATGATAAGAGAACTGTTAACATGGTATTTCCACTTTACAGATAAGGAAACCAAGCCTCAGGGGAACTGGTCCTGGCCCAAGCCCACCTTGTTGGAGCAGAGTCTCTGCCTGAAAGCTCACTGCTCCCTTGGCCTCACTGCTGCCTCGAAGGTCTTTTCCTGGGTTTTTTCTTTCATATGTTTCATAGCCATCTCAAATTGAATTTATTCAAAATAAATTCCTGATTAGTCCTTCAAATTGCTTTCTTTTCCTGATTTCTATATAAAAATTCTGGACATCATCTTTGACCTCTTGTCTCTCTCATTTTTCCACATCCAATCTAACACCAAGTTTCAGAAATTCTACTTCCCAAACACTCTTCTTTCTACTTCCACCTCCAATACCTAGTTCAAGACTCCTGAACCTTTGTTAAATAAATGTTAAATTGGAATGTGTTCCATTAACGATACCAGGAAGACAAGCTAGCTGGGAAGCAAGCTAGATTTCCTTTTAAAACTAAAGATTTTCAAAGATTTCTTCAAAATAAAATAAGGAAAAATGAAGTTTATGAGTCACCATTTTCGGCCTAATCTACTGGGTGGTATTTATAGTAATCATAGAAATATTTTAAATTTGCATTTTAACTTCTCTAAGAGCAACCCAGATCCTTTCTGGAACAAAGCAGTTTAAATTAAATGCACTATGGTTTAAGAACAAAAGAAACTGCTGCTTTAGATAGATTATCTAACTGTCCTCTCAAAACCACTCTTAAAGATAGGCAAACAGATGTTATTAAAATATGTAGATGGAAAAATAAGGTTGAGGGAAGCAAAATGACTTGCCTAGACTCTAGACTGGCCACACCCACGTGACATATTTGTCAGAAGGATGTGCTAACCTCTTTAATGCATCTCTTCTCACATTTTAACATCTTGAGACAACTAAAAAACAGAGAACAATAGAGTAAACTCTCTGATGTCGTGAAAGCCTGGGGAACATGCACTGTAACTCAGAAGTTGTACTTGCTCTTTGCTTCTGTTTCCGCTCTTCCTCTTCCATCTCTTCCTCCTCCTTCTTCCTGCTGTTTTAGAGAAGCAGTATGGCGTGTGCCCCAAAACTCCAAAAATAAAGACCTTAATAAGTTTTCTTCATTGGTAAAATAACAATTCTAGAGATTAAAAAAAAAATCCAGTGACACATAATGATGAATTTCTATGAGACTCTTGCACGCTGATTTTTTTTTTGTCTTGGATACAAATACTTCATTAAGTGATTGTTAATATTGCCAAATCTCACTCTTCAACGTAATGTTTTTTTCTTATGGCTCTTTTTACAACCAGAAACCATGTATTCTAAAGAAATTCAAAAAGCAATGTAAGTTTTTAAGCATACTGTTTTACATAGTTTAAATCAGGTCACTATAAAATGCAGGGGTTTTTTTGTGAGCTCTCGATAGCCTAAGAAAGTGTTTCTTTTTTCTCTAAGTCCACGTCACTGAAATATTTACTCTGAGTTTCCCAGATTCTGGGTCTTATGCTCAAAAGCACTTCTGAAAGTGCAGACAAAGATAATGGGGTAGAAAATCTCTCTCAGGGATGTAAATGACAATGAATGTTACAGTAATTCCTGGGCGGAAGAAAGACTTCAGTGTTTATATAATCCCCAAGAGCACACATGACTTTTTCCATATTTTCCTGCTAAAATTCACCTGGCTTTGCTCAAGACCCCAAGTGCAGTGAATTCTGGACAGCACCTAATATTTATTCATGCCATTGTCAAGAGCATCTTTGCAGTTCTCACCAAGGTCTGTCATTGAATATGTTTATCCAGCTGCATGGCAAAAACATAATACACAGTCATCATTTTACTCAGTCACCTACTCAATATTTTCTACTATGATTAAATTAACTCATAAATATTACACTTTTAATGCCAGAAAGCCATGGTTCATCCAGCCAGTTGAATGCTTGTTTGTCCATTTTCTAATGTTGCCCGGCGCTCCATTATTTCACGATAGAGTCTGAAATAATGAAAATCATCACATTTACTTAACATGCACCATAAACAGGGCAAGATGCTTCCAAGACCTCCTTTATTATGCAGTACCAGGCCATGGAAGAAGTGTTATAAAAAGCACTGAAGAACTATGAGGGCTGTGTTGCAAATGATCTCAATGTGTAAAACCCAACCTCTGACTGCCTAGAGTGAAGGACAGAAAAGCTGACTGTATTTGCAACTGGCACAGCTTCTTACTCAACCGAGTAAGGATTCACATAAACACACACATCTCAGTCAGGCTTATACCCTATTCGCTACCAGCATGTGCTTAGGAACCCTGTAGGCTGTTCTTACGTACTAGGAGATTTTTGAAACTTCTTCCTCTAAACATCCACAGCAGCCTATTTTTTAAAAGCAATCTTCAAAATACTTTACACACTCATCTCCATTGTGCAAGAATTGTAGTGGGAGGGCAAGAATCTCTCTTTGCCCTCTGATGCCAGCCCTGATGCCACCAACACAATAGACACTGGTACCCTGGAGGCAGGAGCAATATTCCACAGGATCCTTATTGAATCACCTTCTGAAAGAAATATTTATAGTTGGCAGTTTAGGGCAGTTAACTGCTCTAGAATTATATCTAAATTTCTTTGATCATTCTGGGAATAGTCTTGGTTAGCAATTGCTCATAACGTCAATGCTTTTGGAAACTTTTTACAGTCATTTTATTGCTTTTATTTCAAAAATAAAACTTAAAGGAGCTTGAAAAGTAGGTTTTTAGATGATCATACGATGGCCTGATTTCAGTGGTTTCAGTTCTGTGCTTTTTACTTTATGTGCACCCACTGAAATTAACCAAAATTAATCCATATTGGAACAAAGACTACGGATACAAATGAGCCCTAGCTGCTAAGACTTCTCAGTGCAATGCACTAGCTAAAGCGTTTGGAATGCATTGGCCCTGGGAGGCGAAGAAGTTATAGCAAACAACATATGGGCTTTAAAATCTGGAACTACCCAAGACAGAACGAGAGAGCTATTTTTGCTTTACTTATTCCTAATTTTTCCCTCCAGAAGATGAATGATTTCTGATCACATTTTATTCTCAACTTTAGAGCTGGATCCTGAAAGAGTCAGGTTCATTTAAGCCTGCTGGTGAGTTTGCAGGCTTGTCCGATGATTACCTAATGCATTTGTGTCATCTACTTTCCTAGTTATGAGAAAACACACAGAGGAAATGTGTAAGTCCACAGAATTGTTCCCAACTCTTTTATTCACCTTTCAGCATGCTAGTTCCTTCCCTTGGCGTTGATATCATTATGCATTTGTCAAAGAGAGACTGTCATTCTAGGGCCGCTATTATGTGTAAGAATTGGCAGCAAATTTTGCCACTGGGATTTGCCTATATCCTCTGTATGTTATTGTACTTCTCTGGCATTCAGTGAATTCCATACACCCACTTCTTTGATGTTCATTTCCCTAAATGTGGAAACAATGACTGAAATTTTGGATCAAAGCATTGCATAGATGGTAGGCAGCGCTGCTCTCTGATAATTCACTGGTACAGAGCACACCTCCCCTCCCCCACCAAAATCTAGGACCAGTAATTCTCCAAGAACAGCTCTAGCTTCCCCATTGCAAAGGCATGTGAGAAAAAAAACTACAAAGTTTTACTCAAAAGAAAGAGACTGCACTGGATAGCCCTATTGAAGCCCATGGCCATTTCTACGTATAAAACAGGCTTGTTCACCTGTTTCACTGGTCTTGCTCTAGCTAGCACTTGAACTAGGACTGGCCTTTTTCAGATTTGGAGCAGTCTCTAGATCTAATTTCTATACAATGTCAACTGTACAAAACAGTCCAAATTTTTAAATGAATTTAGAAACAGAAATTAAAAGGTTCAAGAATTAAGGAATTTTTAAAGTAATTTTTTAAAAAAAATTTCAAAATTTCGGCTCGTAGTGTTTGCAAACCGAAATAAGCTGTCTAGAACACACTTTCAATGTTTGCTTTTGCTTTACTCCTGGGAGGCCAGTGCAAATAATTCCTTCATTCCATTTATTTCACAAGTCAACTTTGACCCATAAGAGCTTTAAAGCAGGTAACTAGAAATGCTGGAAAGACTAATGAGCAAAGAGATGTGAAACTGTTGTAAGCAGTTTTGGGCTGAGGGGACGGGATTTTATCAATCCAGAGCATTTTATGGTTATGTTTTCCCTTCATCTCATTTGGTATCCAGAATGTGCTAGCTATAATTAACATACAATGTTGGGAGCCATTAGAAAAGTATCAAATTCTTTTTAAATAATGAAGAAAATAATCGTTTGAGGAATCTTATCCTTGGTAAATTAGAATTCCCAGTAGAGTAGAGCATAATGGAGAATTGGACCGGCTGCAATGAATGGAGAAAAGAGTCATCTTAACCTGATAGCCTCAAGCAAAAGGTAAAGCACCCCGACTGCTCTTAAAATTAGCAGTTTCAAATTGTCCCACTAGATAGGAAGTTTTACAGCCAGAAGTATGCAACAGTGACATCCAGCGGCTGTAAGAATTATTACAAGTGTATCTCATTTTAAAATATAAAATGAATTCTATATTATAAATACTATTTTGTATTGTCCAGTGCAGTGTATATTCTTTTATTTATGCCAATAATTCAGGCTGTGTGCCGGTAGATCAAAATGCACTCTGTGTATTCACCAACTAGTTTCCAAGGTCTGTTCTGTTAGTTTGTGGTTTTTTTACGTTTACTAAACTGCAGTACATATACTCTCCAAGGGTCTCACTGGCCCTGTAAGCACACCGAGATATTTTTACAAGCATAAATGAGGTGGTGTGTGTACTGCACACCCAGCAAAAATGGAAGTTTCACCTTTACCACTGTCAATTGCTTGAGGGAAGACATCTGAGACCTGGCACGCTTTTATCGTTGGAGAATTGCACTAAAAATTTCACTAAGTTTTTTTTTTTTTTGAGGCTATTGAGGATGAAGAGAAAGAAAGGGAAAGAAGGAAGGAAAGGAAAATAAGGAAAACAGGAGAAATGAACCAAAGAACAAGGAAGGAAAGAAAGGAGAAAAAAATGGAAGTAGGAAAGAAAGAAGGGAGAAAAGAAATATAACGGAAGGGAGGAAGAGAAAGGGAGGAGTGAGAGGAGCAGGACTACTCCCCGATCTTTATTAAGTTTTGCCAGTGGTGCTGTTACTGTGATAATACACTTAAGAGCGAATTCAAACAGATAACCAAAGCATTCTTGTTTTAAATTGTACTCCTTCAACTGCCAGGCAATTAACTGCAGAAAACAAAAATTTTTTCATTAATAACCGAAAATCCGACAGCTGCCACTGATGCCTTAAAACAGTGTCACTTGTGCAACGATGCTTAAAACACTTCCCTGGTCCCGCGTGGGGGAGGAACTCCCGCAGAAGCCGGTGACGTCATCTCAGCCTATCAATTATTCGTGTCCTTGTCAATGCAAAGCGCACCCAGGGACCGCTTATGAACTTTCCATGTGCCGCTCCTTCAGAGACTGTGGTCTGTGCTCGCTATTTCTCGGTGTTGGAGTTTCTCCTCAATCACCTGACTCTTTAAAAAGTTCTGGAAAGGGGAAGAACATTCACTTCCTTGCCAAGGAGTAAAAAGGAAACAAAGAAAATGAAGAGGAAAACATCGACACAACTCCAATAGAAAATATTAAACTTGAGATCTAATTCCGTTTTGTAAAAATTTCAAATGTCTCTTTAGCTAACACCGCATTGTGGCCAAGTAGGAAATGTGTTAGGGCGGAGGTAACCTACACAGGTGAAACCTGTGATTTGCCTTAAGCAAAGAAGCCTAAGACAAAGAGAAGCGATGGCCTCCTTTCTCTCTGGGAAACCATTCCCGTTGGTGTCAGTGAGAGTTAGGGGGGGATGCCTTGAGACAGAGCAGGTGACTCTGCACCCTTTAACCAGTTTGCTTTGCTTTCACAAAGCCTTTGAACGGCAAGCTGGGTTATCCGGATTCTGAAGAATGCCCGGCTCCTTACACCGTTAGCCCTGTTCGCAGGTATCTTCCGAGATTCTTCCTCTGGCTTCCAGTGTCTCTTAGTCATTTTCACAGCAGGTTTTTATCGAGAATATATGGAGGATTAGCATGCCCTCCTCTCACCTCTCCTTTTAATTCTGCAGGAGTCTGACTGACCCAGCTCTTATCTCATGCACCCTGGAACCCTGATTGGATGATTTCAGGAAGCCAGCTGGAGCCCTGGCGAGTGAAGGCAGAACTTTCCCTTAGCATGCAGGGACCTCCTGCGCCAACACTGCCACTGCCGCTGCCACGCATTACCAGCTCCTGCCAGTCTGAGGAGCAAGAGGCTGGCATGAAGAAGTAGCGCCTTCATTCCTCTTTAAAGGAAAAAGCTTGCTTTGCAAAGCTTCCTTGAGTGTTTCAAGAGAGAGAAAAAACAAAAAACAAAAAACATAGGTGCACAACATGTACATCCTTTCCTGGCCCACAGTCCAGCTCCAGGTATAGTTTTACTACAGCATATAATCTAATAATCCATTTAATTTCTTTAGAGAAATGTTATATATTCAGGCAGCATTTGAATGGAATCACACGCTATAAAGCTGTCTGCTCCTATGCGGGTTCAGAACGCAGAGGAAGAATCCGTTTTACAGGCCTTCTAGAATTTTTACATGGTCAATTGGCTGCTTTTTGTATTCTGGAACATATCAGAGCATCTGCAGGAAGAGATATATATATAAATTCTATAAAATGGTGGCAGGATTTCTGATTTACTGATAGTGCTGGTTTGAATTTTCACAAAAATATTTAGCTATAGGACAATGTATTAGGCGTATTCTTAAAGGTAAATAACTGCAGCCAATAAAAGTTCGGCCCATAAAGGGTCCCATCTTCTACTAGTTTTCTGCACAGAGAATTACTACCAGTATAATCATGGCTCCCTGCACACTAATATTTCCTCTGATACAGTATGATCAATGTTGTGGAAAAACATTTATTATATTTCTTCTAGCTACTTAAAGGCATTACTGAATTATGGGCATCGCAAAACGAATCCACTGTGCATTTTTTCTTTATGTGACGTTTTTACAATCTTCATTTTCTGCTTTGCAGCCACTGAGCTATAGAGATCCACACTTCGTCCCTCTTACAACTGCCACTGCGGCCACCCTCTCCTTTCTGCTTTATTACATCTGAAATGCACTTCATATGATAACCTTCCTTTTCACTCTGTGCCAGATTCTTATTGGAAAGGAAGAAGTTATGAAAGAAATTAAAAAATCTGTATTGTTAATAATAGGTCTTAATCCCCTTACTTAACAAAGGTTATGAAGTTTAGACTGAAAAGGACGAGGGGAGGAGATGGTATTTCACAGAATCATTCCAGAAGAGCTACTGGGCTCCAAATGGGTGTGGGCTTTGCCGTTTTGACATTTACCAATTTTATTAACATCTTTGCTTATTATGCACCTCGATCCACAGGGTCTGCAGCCAGGAGAGAGTGTGTCCAGCTAACAGCCCGTGGCTTGGGCCCTGCCAGGGGATGAATCAATTAGCAAGAGAAGCACTGATGCAAATGCTCCAGGGTCACTTGAGATGCTGTTTGCCTTTTTGATAGAGAAAGCACACCATAAATAACATCACACCTCAGGAAATCATTCCGGGAGGCCCAGATGCCGGCAGGGCTGCTGCCAGTGAAGGAAGGAATCCTTTGCTCATTGTATGTATTTCCCCATCTCAGTCAATGGGAGATTTGTAGTAAAATCAAAGTATTTAAAAGGAGGACAGTATGTGGTAACAGAGGCATGTTTAGTAATTTTTTTAGTACCAGAAACCATGATTTATGACCCAGAGTTACAGCCAACTTTATTACAAAAATGACTTCACCCATAATAACCTCATTCAGGTCTCTCTGGAGAATGATGTAGTACCCAACAGCATTATAACCTGGCAAATATTCACAAACAATTCCCACCTCTGTCTCATGCTCCCTATCCCTCTTAGAGGCAGGCTTTCCCCTTCACTTACTGGGAGAAATGGGGTCCCAGACATGGTTTTGTGTTCTTTCTGCAAGAATTTGCCTGGATTGGGCATTTATAATCAGCCAGCACTGAAAGCCATCTCCTGGATCTCAGTTTTGCTGCCCAACCTGAGCCCTGAGAACTAGTGAGCAGAAGACCCCACTCACCCACACATTCGTGCCTTCTTCCTTTCCTGCCCCCTCCCACCTTGCGGTGCTCAGCTCTCTGCGCCTGAGAGGAGCTCTGTTCGACAAGGCCCCCTCCCTTTTTAATTGCCATGGTAACCGCCAGCTGCACTAAAACCGCCAAGGCTGGGTGTCCAAGCAGGGTCCCCTGGGTGTGCCAGGAGCTCGAAACTAGCCCTCCATCTTATTAAACTCTGGTGTCACTTGCTAGCAATTGTTTTAAATTTACACCCTCAGAGTGTCTTAGTGGGATTACATGTCCATTTGCATTAAAACAGGTTTCTGTCATTAAACTGCCATACAGTAAGCTTCCTTGGGGCGAATTAATGAGCTCTAAATATCATCAAGTAGAAGTTCACTTCACCAAGACAGCCAGTAAGGGGGACAGAAGGAAGTGGCTGCTCAGAATCTTCACCCGGGAGAATTGTAAGTGCCAACTGAAGGAGGGTCTCGTCCTGCTTCTTCTCCGTACAATAAGTGTCCTGATTTAGGGCTGACTAAAGAGAGTTGGTGACATTCTTTTCATTCACCAAAAGCCTACAGCTCATTTCCTGTTTCCTATTCTGAATGTCCCATTAGCCTTGACCCTGTCTGCTGAAACTGGCTGATGAACCACTGGCCTCTCTACTCTGTGACCATGTCTCGGCCTCATTTTCTCTCCCTGGAGTTTGTCTGTCCTTGAAGAACTTGTGTGTATCTACGCAGCCTGGGAGCGACGGTGCAGAACGCGTGTCCCCTGACGCTGAAGTTCCCGTGTGGTTTAGTGGACCGCTGACCCATCAGTGTGCAGCTCAGCCTTGGAACTCTTGCCCTGGTAGAGAGCACTGTTCCTGGTCATCCGGGAACGGAATAGCAACAGGGACAGTGCTTTCGGCCATATTCACCCTGCTTATGAGTATTGCCCATGCTGACCTTCACACACACACACACACACACACACACACACACACACACACATATAT
>RJWT010016192.1:0-20007 GCA_004365215.1 Cuniculus paca | reverse complement strand
TCCCGGAAATTAAATGCTATATTTATTTTTTAAAAAATGACATTTTCACACTTCTTAGCAACAGTATGGAGTTTTAGGAGACAATAGGTAAACTAGCTCCAATGTTCTAATTAAAAATCTTTTTTTTTTCTGGCACTGGGGATTGAACTCACGACCTTGCGCTTGCCGGGCAGGTGCTTAGACCGCTGAGCTAGATCCCCAGCCCTGTTTTTGAGACAGGATCTCACTATGCCATTCAGGCTGGCCTTGAGCTCACTTTGTAGCCCAGGCTGGTCTTGAACTCACAATGATCCGCCTGTCTCAGCCTCCCGAGTGCTGGGATTACAGGCATGAGCCACCACGCCCAGCCTAAAAATCAATTTTGAACCTAGAATTCTAGATTAAACCAAACTAAATATGAAGCAATAGAGACAATTTTCAGTCAATTCTCAGACAGTCACTAGCTATAGACCTAATTACTTACATTTACTATAAAAAGAAAGGTGTACACTAACAATATAAAATAAACTCTAGCATGAAGACAACCTTGACTGCAGTAAAGAGTGGTGAAATTTGGAAATACTTATGCTTATAAACAGGTAGATTGAATGATAAAGCATTGTTTTTAGAACTAATACATCAGGAAAAATGATGTAAACATTTGTAATCACAATAAATATAAATCAATCAAATTTTTCTAAGAATTACATAGTCTGCATTAATTTGCTATATGCATACTCTGGAGCCATTAAATGATTCTAAGTGAAAAAAAGCAAGTAACAGAACAATATATAAATTATTATCACAATTATGTTAAACATCATGTACATACTGTATATATACGCATATATATATATATACACATGTATATACATATAGGTAAAAGGCTAGAAATACATGCTCCAAACTTTTAACAGTGTTTCCCTCAAGATAGTAATTGAAGTAGGTTTAGAAGTAAGCATAAATGATAACAATGAATAATTCTCTGCAATAAAATTTTTGCAATGTAACGTTTAGCTGCCTTTCTGGGATGATTCTGTTAATCAAAAGATTTGAGACAGAAAATTATTGCTATGTAATTACAAAATTCCTGTTTGAAAAATCATCTCTACAAAGAAGCATGTTAATGAGTTTGTAAAATACATCAAAATTTGGGGATAAGAGTGAAGATACCATCTGTGAAGTAAAAATTCATATAAAGTATATGCAAAACTTTTCCAAAAGGAATTCACCATAGCAGATAATTTGGTATGGGTGACAGTGCTCCAAAATTTAGAAGCAACGTGTTCTCAATAACAAATATAGGTAACTCTATAATGTATATTAGGTCCTGAAAATTTTTTGAGAAAAGAACTGTCAGTGTTTCCTTGGCAATAAAAAAATTACAGAAAATGGTAGCATGGGACTGTCTCAATTTAAAAGCAGTATCTTTTAACATAATCACTTTGTGTTTGCTGCGATACAAACCAAAAAGCTTTTTGGTATAAATTTTTTTCGCAAAAGAATTTTCCAATTTACTAGAAAATAAACTGATCATCTAAGCTATATTCCTCAGTAAAAATTAATGTTAGAGATTTAAATGCATGTCACTCTCTTTTGAATCATTTTAGTGTGAATCCATTTCCTTTACTCTTATCATTGAAGGAGAAATACTTTTTTCTCAATTTTCTTTCCTTATATAAATATTATGTCCATTTGGAAGTTTTTTTTACAAAATTAGTATATGTTTGTAATAAAATGTCAAAAAGTACAAATGCAAAAATCTTTTCAAATAAATAAGTACATAAATATGGCTACTATAAATTTCCATGCATAATTATTATGAAAGTAAAATAATGTGATATATATTGTATAATCTTTATTTTACCTCCATGAATTATATACCATATATTTACAGCTTTTTAAATTGCTATCAATGTTACAGTGAAACAAGGTACTACATATTTACGTATGGACTTATGTTGTTTAAAAAATCCTATTACTAAGATGATTCTTCTGAAAATATCCTGTGCATACACATTAGTGTAGATTCATGATAATTTTCTTAGGATGTGTTTCTCAGTATAGAATTCCTACATCAAATAGCATACTCAAATTTAAGGTCCTTGTGGCTCACTTTTCCACCAGAAAGATAGCACAAATTCGTGAACCAGAGATCTTTGAGATTTCTTTGAAGGTATTATTCCAGTTTAAGTCATTGATATGTATATTTTTAAAGTTACATTTTTAAACAAGATAATTTTTCTTTTTTATTGAGCATGAATTTGATGAGCTACAAATTTATTTGCTGGACAATTTTGTCTATTGTTTAAATGCAGTTTTCTCTTTAAATTGAAAAACGCACAGGGATATATGCACACCCATGTTTATAACAGCAGAATTTTTAATAACTAAATCTTGGAAACAACCCAATGCCCATAAACCAAAGAATGGATAAAAAAGATGTCGCATTTTTATACAATTAAGTACTACTCAACTATAAAGAAGGATAAACTTGAGACTTTTTAATTTTAAAGTGAAAAAAGGAATAAAAGTGATGATACAGAATTTCAAAACAAAATAATGGGAAATACACAATGGTTAATATATTGCATAATGTTATCTTCAAAATAGTTGTTCAGATTACAAGATACAGGCATGAAAAAAATGATCAAACAATGAAAGCACAAACTATTCTTTTTGATGAAATAACAGAGATTAGTAGTATAGTTATTTATCATATATATATATATATATACATATATACAAATATATGTATATATATATATACAAAATCTTTCCCTTCTTTATTTTCTCCTTTCCACTATGCCAGTTGTTCTTTCCTTTTCATCAATTTCTTTCCCTTTCATGTTTATGATATCTATTGTACATTTTAGATCTTATTTACACTTTCACTTTTTTACACCAGGGAGACAATATGATATTTACACGTGAGTATAATTTATTTCACTTATGAGTATGGTCTCAAGTTGCTTCCATTACCTGTAAAAGGCTCGTGTTTATCCTTGTTTATAGCTGAGTAGTACTCCATTGTATAAAAATACCACTTCTTTTTTATTCATTCCACAGTTGATAGGCATTTGGGCTGTATCTAAGATTTAGTTATTACAAATTGTGCTACTATAAACATGGGTTCATATATATCATTGTGGTATGTTGTTTTCAATTCTTCTGGGAAAATACCCAGAAGAAGAAAAGCTGGATCGAATCAGACCTCCAATCCTATGTTTTTGAGGAATCTCCACAATAATTATGAAGGTGGTTTTACTAGTCTAAACTCCCACCAACAGTGGAGAAGTGTTCCTTTTTCTCCACAGCCCTGCCTGCATTTGTTTTTGGTTGATATCTTGATGATAGCCATTCTTTCTGGAGTAAGATGGAAACCCAGTGCTGTTTTCATTTGCATTTCTCAAAAGACCTGTGATGTTGAACATTTGTTCATATATTTATTTGTCTTTTGTATTTCATCATCTGAGAAGTGCATATTCATCTTAGATGCCCATTTTTGGATTGGGTCTTTGAATATGGGGACCTGCTTTTTTTTTCAATTCTTTGTATGTTTTACATATAAATCCTTTTTCTTTTGGACCATTGGTTATAATTATTTGTCCATTTTGTGGGTTTTCTTTTTACTCGGCTATTTCTTTTGATGTGCAAAAGCTTTTTAATAATACGAGATCCGAGTTGTTGATTCTTTGAAGTATTTCCTGTGCAGTTTGGGTTCTGTTCATGTATTCTTTGCCTATCCCTATGTCTTGAAGATTTCTACCCAACTTGTCTTCCAGCAGAATTAGTGTTTCTGTTTTAATATTTAGGTCTTCGATCCATTTTGACTTTAGTTTGGTGCATGGTGATAGACATGTGTCTAGTTTCAGTCTTTGGCATTTGGAAAGCCAATTTTTCCAGCACCATTTATTAAAGAGGCTATCTTTCTTTTGGAGAACATATTTGGCTTGTTTGTCTAACATAAGGTGGCTGAGTGTCTTTGTAGTTGTGTCTGCATCTTCTAATCTGTTTCACTGCTCTTAAGACTTTTTTTTCCCATTACCATGCTGATTTTATCACAATAGATTTGTAGTATAATTTCAAGTCTGGGATTGTGATGCCTCCTGCCTTGCCTTTGTTACCCAGGATTGTCTTTCCTATTTGATGTCTGTTCTGTTTCCAAATGAATTTTAGGAATGTTTTCTCTGGTCTGTGAGGTATGCTAATGGCAACTTGGTCGTGTTTTCATTAAATCTGTGCAACAGTTTTGAGAATTGGGCCATTTTCACTACTTTGGTTCTTCCTATCCATAAACAAGGGATATCTTTCCATTTTCTAATATCCTTTTCAATCTTTTAAAGAGTACTGTAGTTTTCAATATATAGCTCTTTTACATCCCTTGTTAGTTTGATTCCAAAGTATTTCATTTTCTTGTTGGATGCTATTGTGAAAGGCATTGTTTACCTAATTTCTCTCTCAGTGAGTTTATTGTTTGTGTACAAGAATGCTATTGATTTTTTGACTGTTGATTTTGTATCCAGCTATGCTGCTGAACTTGCTTATTAATTCTAGCAGTCTTTTGGTAGAGGTTTTGCGGTGTTCTATATAGGGTACCATGTCATCTGCAAATAATGATAATTTAAATTCTTTCTTCCCTATCCTTAATCCTTTTATTTTTCTCTCATGTCAAATTGCTCTGGTTAATGTTTCCAGAACTATATTGAATAGGAGGGTAAGAATGGACTTCCTTATCCTGTTTCTGATTTTAGAGTGAAAGCTTTCAGATTTTGTCTGTTTAGTATGATGTTGGCTGTTGGTTTGTCATAGATGGCTTTTATCAGATTGATGTAGAGACCATCTATTCTGATTTTCTTTTATCATAAATGAGTATTAGGCTTTATCAAAGTTTTTTCTACATCTATGAGATGATCATGTGATTTTTGTCTTTGGCTCTGTTGATGTGGTATATTAGGTTTATTGATTGGTGTATGCTGAGCCATGCCTGCACTCCTGAGATGAATCCCATTTGGTCATGATGTATACTCTTCTTGATGATTTGCTGCATTCCATTTCTTCACATTTTACTGAGTATTTTTGTACCTATTTTCAGTAGGGAGATTGGACCGTAGTTCTCCTTTTGGTTGGGTCCTTTTCTGGTTTTGGTATCAGAGTAATAATTGCCTTCAGGAATGAGTTAAGGAGAATAGCTTCCCTTTCAATTTCATTAAAGTGTTTGAAGAGCATCAGTGCTAAATATTCTCTAAATTTCTTGTAGAATTCAACTGCAAATCCATCAGGACCTGGGCTTTTCTTTGTTGGTAAATTTTTAATTAAACTTTCAATTTCATTAACAGATTATGGGTTATTCAAAATTTTTATATCATCTTGATTCAGCTTTGGTAATTCATACTTTTCTAGGAATCTCCATTTCTTCTATATTTTCCAACCTAAGAGAGTAAAGATTTTCAAAATAGGTATTGATGATCTTCTGAATTTCCACAGGATCTGTTGTAATTTCACCCTTTTCATTCCTCATTCCATAAATTGGAGTTTTTTATTTCCTTTTCTTGATATGGTTGACTATGGGTTTATCAATTTTATTTATTCTTTCAAAGAACCAGCTCTTTTATTCATTAATTCTTATTCTTCTAGTTCTCCTAGTTTCAATTGCATTAACTTCTGTTCTGAGCCTTATAATTTCCTCCCTTCTGTGAACTTTTGTCTTGGCTTGCTCTTCTTTTTCTAGAAACTCAAGGCATAGCAGTAAGTTGTTTATTTTCACTCATTCTATTTTCCTGATGTGAGAATTTACTGCTATATATTCTCCTCTTAGGACTGCTTTCATTGTATCCCACAGATTCTCATGTGCTGTATCTGAATTTTCATTTGATTGTAGATATTATTTAATTTCTTTAATTTCATATGTGACCCATTTGTTATTCAAGGGGGTGCCATTTAATTTCCATGTGTTTATGAAGTGCTTGTAGTTTCTTTTCCCATTAATTTTCAATTCCAGTGCACTATGCTCTGATAATCTGCATGGGAAAATTTCAATTCCTTTGCATTCATTTAAGCCATTCTATGGGCTAGTATATGGTCTATTTTAGAGAATGTCCCATGTGCAGCTGAAAAGAATGTATATTCTGATGTTATTAGGTGAAATGCTTTGTAAACAACTACTATGGCAATTTGTTTACAGGTTGGATTCAGTTCTGTTCTTTGTTGACTTTTGTCTAGTTGATCTATCTCTTTGTGACAATGGGATATTAAAGTTCCCTGTAATGATTGCATTATTGCTTATTTGATTTTCCACATTTATTAATATTTGTCGTATATAGTTTGGTGCTCCCATATTTGGTACCTATATATTTATGATTGTTATCTCTTCCTCTTGAATTTTTCCCCTAACAAGCACGTAGTGACCTTCTTTATCTCTTTTGAACATTTTTGGTTTCATGTTCACATCTTCTGCAAACAGAATAGCTATCCCTGATTTGTTCTTTGTTCCTGTTGCATGGAACATTGTTTTACATTCTTTGACTTTCAGTCAATGAATTTCTGGGTTAAATGTGTTTCTGGTATACAGCATATTGTTGGGTCTTGTTTCTTGACCCTTTCTGACAATCTGTTTCTTTTCATTGGTGATTTGAGAACATTTATATTGATAGTTATAACTGATATGTATTGACTTACCTTTGTCATGGTATTTTCTTAGTGTTGGTTCCCTGCTTTTCCCCTCTGTTTAATTATTGGCCCTCCCTTGTGGTTTCTCTCTGTTGTTCTGGGAATTGTTGTCATTTTTATCTGTCTAGAATATCCTTCAGTACTCTTTCTAGAGTTGGTTTTGTGGACATGAATTTCTTCAGTTGTTCTTTGTCATGGAAGTATCTTATTTCTCTATAAGCTTTGAAAGATAATTTTTCAGGGTACATCAATCTGGGTTGGAAGTTATTTTCCTTAAGGACTTGAAATACATCACTCCAAGCTCTTCTTAACTTGAGGGTTTTTATTGAGAAGTTGGCCATGAATATAATGGGTTTTCCTTGATAGGTCATCTTTTTCTTTTATCTAACAGATTTTTACATTCTTTTTCTGTGCTGAATTTCTCAGATCTTGATTATTATATTTCTGGATGTAGATTTATTGTGGTTATGGTTGTTTGGAGTTCTACATGCCTCACCTATCTGTATGTTCAATTCTGTTCCTGTGATTGGGAAACTTCCTGCTACTGCTTGTGCAAATAGCTTTTTATGTCATTTGTGTTAACTCCTGCTTTTTCATTGACACCTATTAGTCTTACATTGTTCTTCTTTGCATCATCTTGGAGCTTTTGAATAGTTATTTCATAGTCCCTTGTTATTTTTAAGCGATCCTTCCTTTTGTGATCACTAGCCTTGATCCTGTATTCAAGGTCTGAAAGTCTTTCTTCAGTTTCATTCAAACAGTTTTGCCAACTTTGGATGGAATTTTTAATTTCCTGAATATCTCTGACTCTGTGTCATGAATTCTATTTCTTTTTTATATTATTCATTCAAGGTTTCTATCATTTTGCTCTACTACTATATTTTTTATCTGTCTTCTCTAGCTGTGCTGAGCAATTCCTTCATTAAGGTTGTCATTTCTCTTTCTACCTGAAAGATTATTTCTCATCTGATTTCCTCTATAGTTTCATGGATTTGTTTCTTTATTTCACTTGCTATCTTTTCAAAAATTTCAGGTGTGTGTCTTCCAATGTCTTCTATATCTACGTCTTCTGCACTTGTTCCTGATGAACTGGGGGGCTGAGACTACATTTTGCTTTTTTGTCATGTCGTTTTTATGTCTTGATTCATATGCTGGTCTTTTCAATCCCACTAGTCTCGCCTGTCCATCATGTGTGCCTTAGTCAATGTCTTACTATGTGGCTGGCATTCATCCAGTTTCCAGGTCCCACTGTGCAGGGAGGGACAAGTCACCTGAATTCCTCCCACAGGCTCAGTTGGGTGAATCCTGGATTCTCACTTGGCTGACTAGTCTAGTAGTACTGATATTAACCAACCCTTAGCTTGTATTGTTACTGCTGTTTCAGACTTTTCCAGGCTTCCAGATCCATCTGTCCATAGTGTGCACCCAGCCAGGGTGCTACTGTATCACTGGGGGTCTTACAGACCTGCCCCGATTCCTCCAGATGAGAAAAAGGCCTCACCAGCATTTTCACAGGCCTACCTGAGGTCCTCTGTGTGGGGGGACTGCTCACCTGCACTCTTACCTGCACACTGAGGTCCTTCAGGTGAGGGGAGGATTCCCCCATGCACTTACCTGCCCACCGAGGTCCTCTGGAGGGGGAGAGGTTGCTGAGGTTCCCACAGGCTCATCACAATCCTCTGGGTGAGGAAAGGGCTTACCCATACTCTTACAGCCCCTCCTAGGTCCCCCATGTGTAAGGAGGAGTTGCTGAGGCTTCTATCAGCCCCCTAAGGTCCTCTGGGTGTGGGGCGGATTCACCTGTGCTCCAGCTGGCCTGCTGAGGTACTCTAGGTGGGGGAGGAAAGGTTGCCAATGCTTCTGTCAGCTTCTGAGCTCCTCTGGGTGGAGGGCAGAACTCTTTGATTTTACCATTTGCCAAATTGCATGGTGTAAATATGGCCACCCTGGGTGATTTCAGGTTACAGTGGCTTAAAAAGCAGCTTGTGAATTTCCTGAGAAGCTGCCAGAGCAGCCAGTGCAGCTAAAGCTCCCACTGCTTCACAGCACTTGTATAAGCTGAAGGCCCAGTTGCTCTGGTCTGGGAAGATGACCTCTGCTTCTTCCCTCAGGGAGAACATTCCTGCTGGTGTTCATTAGCTGAGTGACCAAGAAGCATCTGTAACTTGAGACATTAATAGGGAAATGACTGCAACTTGAGACCATACTCATAAGTGAAATAAATCAACTTGTGTGTGTAAACGTCATATTGTCTCCCTAGTGTAAGAAGTCAAAAAATAAATAAGATCCAAAATGTACAATAGATGTGAAATGAGAAGAAATTGTTCAAAAAGAAAGAAAAACTGGGATCGGGGAAAAGAAAAAAAAAGGAAGGGAAATAGAAAAACATATATACACAAAATAGTTAAGATAGTTATCCTACTAATTGCTACTAGTTCATGGAAAAGAAAGGTTTGTACCTATACAGTTTGATGTGTATATCTTGTAATTTAAGCAACTACTTCAAGGGTAACAATGCACAATGTACAGACCATTGTTATTCTTCTACAATCTTATTTTGAAATTCATACCATTGTTTTTCTTTTTCTTTAAAGTAAAAAATTAAAGCAATTTAAAAAATAAATGGAGAACAGCAAATTAGTAATATACTACACAGTATATTAATGTACCAACAAATTATTGTATTTGTAAAAAAATCTGTTTTTTAAATATTCATATTTAAATAAATTAAACTTTGCTTTACAATATTAATGTGGATGCATTAAAATTATATTACAAATATAACTAACTTTAAATGGTCTTCTGGATCCCCCAAAATAAATTAGAATCCCATAATATTATCTGTTACCCCATTTAATTAGACTAAATGCCTCATGAAAACTAGGGTCATCAATCATTTTCATTTGGACATATTTGACACATAGTATATAACTGGAATTATATCTTATTTGAAACTGTTTCTGTGTGTAGGCTCAAAATACTTTTTCCACATTTTTTCTTTGCCTTTTAGTGTTAACTATATTTTAAAACAAAAGTCGAAAAGAAACTATGACAGAAGACTTCCCCCTTCCATGGCTTTGATGACACACTTATCACCATATTAATTTTCTTCTACTGTTACACATCAGTTTTCCAGTCATGCAGCAGAATCAATGGGGATTTGGTATTTGAAAATGTGCAAACCCCTTATATAAAATGCAATATTGTTACATAGTTCACTCACATACCGCCATAAACTTTAAGTCAGCCTGACATTTCTTACAGTGCTGAACAACTGTACATCCTAAATGTATTGCTATACCATATTCTTTAGTGGACAGTGACAAGAAAGAAGTCTATACATGTTCTAATTTTTACAAATATTTTCAATCTGTAGTTGATTAAATCCATTGATGTGGAATCTACAGACAAAAGGACTAACTGTATTTCTTCTAGCACTTTTATAGCTTTCTTTATATGCTTTAGACAATTTATTTCAAATTTAGAAGGTAATTTTTTAGTTGACTACAAAATATGACAAGTTTTTCTAGCACCTTTTATTGAATAAACTGTCCTTTCACTCTTTTTTAAAACACTGTATTTTTGTTCACTGTTATTTTATAGGTACTATTATGGTTTGTGTCTAGCTGTCCCCCCAAAGCCTCATGCAGTCATGGGAGCAGGCTTCTAGAATTTGTGACTGATTCATGGTCCAATTCAAGGATTATGGATGTGAATGCTACACTCACCCCGTGTGTGTGGCCTACATACAATATAAAGGACAGAAAGAGTCTCCTTACTAGCTTCTACCTTTTTTCTCTTGCTGCTTTTGCTGTGTTATACCCTCATGAACTGTTGCCCTCTGCCATGAGCCACCCTGCCTTGGACCCAGAAGACCGTGGACTGACACCTCCACAAACTATGAGCTAAATAAACCTTTCTTTCCTTAATTTTGAGCATTGGGTATTTTGTCTCAGCAATGAGAGAAAAGTAACTAAGACAGGTACTTATGTTGGTATTATTATATTTCATTCATACATCTTTGCTGTTACTAGAAAGTAAAGTGATCTTCACTTTAAAATATTCTTTATAATTAGCTACTCATGCTTTGTTAGTCATTTTAACCCATCATTAAACATCTTATAGGATTTCAAGGTATTATAAAGAAATTATTTTATTAGATCCTCTTTACACATTAGAAAAAGAAATAATAATTTGCTGAAGTTGCAAAGAACAGACCAAAAGGAGCTATCAAAACAAGGGTTTGAATTGCAGAGATAACAACTAGAAATAGTCAGTAAAAGGAATTGACACATTAAAATGTCACCTAGGGCCATAGACACACGCTACTGTATTTAATTCAAAATAATTTTAGAATCCTTAATACTGAATTCTTAAGCCATAACAGAATCAGAAACACTTAAATTACTGAAGGCCACTGAGGTGGAATAAACTAAGAATACTCTATTTCTCTTCCAGGGAATGAACTGTGAGGGAAAAGAAACTACTTTAACTTTATACTGTTTTAAATTGAGTTTGAAAAGTGTGTACATGTAAGTCTGAATGAAACAGAAGACTGCTTAGAAACATTAATAGACATAAGCAACATAGGAAAACTATAGGAATACAACTTTCTTCCATTTAAGTATAGTAAGCAGTCATTGGATATGAAATTGTTTTAGTGTGTGGCAAGAAAGACCCAAAGGAATAACATTTTAGCAACCAGTCCTCAGCTAGGAGAAAAAGCTGTATAGAAATCACAAGAGATTGAAGTAGAGATAATACTATATACTCTGTCAGAAGTAATAAAGATACACAGTATAAATATGAGCTGCATCTGTAGGTGCCAAGCCAATCACAGAAGGTTTTTAGAATAGCATGTGTGTAAGTCAACCTTATTCAGGGTACTGCAGGGACTGAGGACTTCTGGTAAAGAGTGCAGAGAGCTTTGGTTCTAAGAAGAGATCAAATCAACTGGTAGTTTTGGATATTGTTGAAAGACTCAGACAGAAGTTCTACTAGTGAGCTAACCATGCCACAAGGAGTAAGTTTTTAGTCAAATAAACCAACTAAGTGGTCAATATTAACTTGATTTCTGGACAACAGGAGAGGAAAATAAGTAGCCAACACAGAGGAAGAAATTATATAATTTATGAAAATAATAAGTAGAGAAGCAATAGAAATTTTAGCCTATAACAATTATGTCTATGAAAAGTGATTCTTATACTGAAAGAATCTACAGGGAAACATACCATTACATTTAAAAAAATGCTTTTAGCATTAGTAGTATTATGAGAGTCTTAATATAAAACTGACCAAAACAAATACAGCAATGATGTCAACAGTGTATGCTCCTTCCAATTCGTTTAGAGATTTTCAAAAAGCCTCCATTTTCGTGGAGTGTCAAAGCCTTCAGTGCCATTTTTCATAAAAACAACTGCACCTTTCAAGTCAACGTTTTTTAAAGCTAGCTAAATATTAATGGAAAACTGAGAGCTCCCTCTATTTTGTTTTTATGTGTTTTTGTTTTTGGTTTCCAGAGTATGAAAAGTGATAAGAGAATTATACATAAATTGGTTATATCACAGAAGCCAAAAGAAACATTAGTGATAGGTGGAATTTTGAGAGAAACGTTACATTCATTGGCTTTGAAATATGCCTTTAATATGATATGGATTGAGCAAATTTACATTTTAAGAAATGTATGCAAGTGTATGACTACTATAACACACTATACCATAACGTTATTGCTTTAGCTACTTTTTCATTGCTGGGACAAAATACCTGAAACCCATAATTTAAAAGAGAAAAAGTTTACTTTAGCTCACTGTTTCAAATGTTTCAGTCTCTGGCTGGGTCCAACAGAGAAATATCATGGCAGAGTGACCTGTTACGGGAAAGTTATTCAACTCATGGTGGACAGAAACAGAGGCTGAAATAAAGAGAGATGGACTGAGTAGAGAAGAATGCAACTACAGTTTGCAAAACAGAAGGTCATAGAGGAATGGTCACTTTAGTGGAGGCTGATGTTGCTGCAGCAGGGTGAGAATGTGAGAGGGGATCTGACAATACAGGAAAATGAGGAGCCAGTTAATCATGACAGATCACAGAGATAGTTGTAGCTGCTTTATGCAGAGAAGCAAAGTAATTTGACTTGTGATCGATCAATGGAGCAGGTGAGCAGACATGGAGCAGGAAGGCAGAATATTTTCTATGTCCCTATTATCTTGCCTGGTATGTTGTCCAGTGAGTTCAGTGAGTTCCTTTAATGAAGGAATAAATGATAAATAGAAATACATTTGACCAATTACAGGTTTTAAGAATATAGTACATAGCAACTCAAATAATATAAGCTGCCGTTTTAGATAGTATAGATCATTATGCAGAGAGAAAAATTTTAAACACTGAGAACCAGTTAAAAGAGTCTCCAACTACTTATGCTGAAACACATCGAACTTTATATATCCTTTTAAGTATAGTGAACAGGGTCTAAAATAATGTTAGAGTCGTTGCTGGCAAGATGACAAATTACAGACTTGATTCATCATAAAAAGAAATTATATTAAATAACTTCCTCATTTTTTTTGCGGCACTGGGGATAGAACTTGCAACCTTGTGCTTGCTGGGAAGGCATTATGCTGCTGAGCTAACCCCTGGCCCTTGTCTTTTTGAGACACGGTCTCACTATATCGTTCAGACTGGCTTTTAGCTCACTTTGTAGCCGAGGCTGGTCTCGAACTTGCAATGATTCTCCTGTCTCAGCCTCCCAAGTGCTGAGATTACAGGCGTGTGCTACCAGACCTGGCAAATACTAAATAACTTCTATGAGTTATCAATTCCTTCAACAGAAATTAGTTTGGGGTATTGTAATTAATATATTAAAGTAGAAATTTAAAAATTTAAAGATGATGAACTTGTTACACACTTTAGGATGAGTGAACCTACCAGTCAACCAGTATCCTTCCTATATATTAAGTGGTATTTGCAAATTCATCTCAGAGCAGTCTTTTTATTATTATTATTTAAAAGAGAAAAAACATAGAAAAGAAAAACAAAAAGTAAAAGAGACAAACAAACCCAAAACAATAACAATATAGACTTTCAAAACAAGATGATAGGAATTTAACAATGGTTGTTATATTGCATATTATATTGCATAGTGTTTTATATATATATATATAAAATAGGATAGTTAAAATGACTATACCACTAATTTTATTAGGTCTTGGAAAAGAACAGTTAATACTCATATGATCAGATCAATTTTGCATGACTTTATATGGTAATCTAAGCAACTCTTTTGAAGATAATAATCAGAGAAATCTTGATAGGAAAGGCTCCATTCTTATTCTTGGGTCACTAAAAGTGAAAAGTGAGAAGTAAAAGGTTTCAATTTTAAAAGGTTTTCCTTTTTTTTATTTAACTATGAATAGTAGGTTTGAAAAACAACATAGTTCCGTATCATGCAAATCATTCCTCACTTCTCAGTAAACCCTCACCTCTCTCATTTTTGGAAAACACACTAAACAAACAGGCTTCTAAGTGAGAGAAATGCTTCAGAAACAAGCAGAGGACATGCTTTTCTGGTCAAAGTGAAAAAGAAAAAATGGCACACCTGCTTCCAGCTGGGGCCCCCAGGCCCGAGTCTCAGAGGGCTGCACCATGTGAAGTCTTAGCCAAGTCAAACAAGTAGCAATTTTAAAGTAGCACCTAAAGAGGAACTTGGGCAAAGATTGCCAACAAAACCCCAGACCCTAAAAGTTCCTGCTGCATAGGCTTTATTTTCATTTCCTTGACCCATTTGCAGAGAGTTGTTACTGGTGGCCGGCTGGGCCTCCCTGTACACAGCGCACGAATAATAAACAGAGGCCAGCTGACACCCGAAACACCTGCAGAGCCCTCACAGTGCAGGACTGTTCACCCAAGGGAAACATTTTACTCGGGTGGATGGGTAACCATCCATTGGCTCAGGATGGACACCTGTGTGCACACACACACACAAACACAAACATACACGCTCACACACGCTGAAAGAAGTTTACCAAGGTCCCTCCCAGGGACTTGCTGGCCTGCCAAGAGAGCTAATAGAAATGGACCACTGACTGGGAGCAGGGTGTGAAGAGGCCTCTGCATGCAGCCATCCCCTTGTACCCAAGCACTTGGACTTGCTGAAATTAATTTTGCAAAAATGTGGTAGAAACTGCATGCAAGTTTTTGCACAAAGACATTAAGACATCAGGCTTATGGCTCCAGTTTCTCAGGATCCAAATCCTTATTTATTCACAAATTACATGTTTGCCAATGAAAATACTTTGCTGAAGGTCTGATCAAGCAGGTGCATTCAAGTAACCTGAAAAACCTTCACTAATATTTGAAAAGTTTTCAGAACTGGGTTTCTTGGAATTGACAACAAAAGGTCTTTTTTTAAATTCCATGAATTCGTGTTGGAAACATTTTTCTAAATCAAAAAATATAATTTAAATTTGTAACAAATCAACAGGATTATATAGAATAACCTTCACTATATATTTCAAATATATTAAAATACAATTAATAACATTTTTAAGGAGCTTGCTCAATATTTAAAATATTCACTACAGTGTTTTTGGTTCATGTTCATTTATGACAGGAGAAATAAAAGAAAATGATTTATAACTGTGCAGTTTGAAAGACCAAAGATTCAGTTCACTTTAGATAATATTCTTACACTGGATAAGAACTCATAAGCATAGAGAAATATTGAACCAAAAAATGTAATATGACATAACCAAGAACCACAGATGATAAGGACAGAGCTATCATAGAGACTTGTTTCCAAGCCTCTAATACGATGTACTCTTTTTAGAATATCCTCCCATCCAAGTTTTCAATGACACGGTAATTGTCAAGAAAAATACAGAATTGTGCCACACTGGGTATTACCTCTAACATTACAGTTTAGAGAGTCTAGTATATTGAAATCATTTGTTTTCATCTCATTTTTTTCTTATTAGCAAAGTGCATCTTCCTGATGATCTTAAAAATCATTTACATCAAGTTTTAGAAATAGTCCAAACTATTCTTGGACAACAGAGAATATACCAGCTGTGCTTTAAGCAGCAATGCAGCTGGAGAAAGTATGTGAACAAGACCTAAAACTGGAGAAAAGCCAGTTTGCCCTAAAGAAGTCCACCTGGACCTACTTAGCACCTCTCGTGCCCTAACCTAAACACATGCTCTTGACCTCCTCTGGGATAGGAATGAAACCTGGAGAGAGTGAGAGGCTTAGGATATAGTTCGTGTTGCTAAGATTGTTTCAGGGCCCTTCTGTTTTTTTGTCTCACTGTAGGTTTGGTGCTTTATTTGTCTCCCTTTCTGCTGCAACAGAAAAGTGAAACTAAGATCCAGCGTTCATGCTGTACACTAATGAATAAGAAACTACAGTGTTCCTCCATATTGTCTTTTTATTAGTTTGATGAAAGAAATTCAAGGGATGCACTGTAGATTTCCTTTTCATTACATGTAACCAGAAGAGTAGCTAACTGATTTGGTGTGATCATTTTGTAGGTACAACAGTTCAGCTATTAAGAAAAACATTGTTTGTATTCCTATTCTTTGGTATATTTGTCCTCAAGAAACCACTCTTCCATATTTACCAACTAAAAAACATATATGGAAGTTGCTTTATGAGCATCTTCAGGGACTTCGTATAGCTTCTTTCATTTTTTCAACAAATATTAAGCACTATAGCTTACCCAGATTTTATTGTGCCTGGTATTGGCCTATGTACCCAACCTACATTATACCATGTAAGTAACGAAGCAATGCATGAAGGCCCATCATTACTTACATGGGCTAGATAAAGCAACTAAATTTCAGGGAGCCCATTTCATTGACTGATACAGGATTATTTAGCATTTTTGTATCTTCTTGTTTCAGCTTTGGTAATTCCTATGTATCTAGGAATCTATTCTGTTTTCCATCTTTGTTAGAGTACAAATTATCAAAGTAGGCACTGATGATCTGTATATCTGAAGGATCAGTTGTGATTTTATCCTTTTCATGCCTAATTGCATAGATTTGGGTCTTTTTTTATTTCAATAATGCTTGCTAAGAGTTTATCTATTTTATTTAATCTTTCATAGAACTAACTCTTCAATTTATTGATCCTTAGTTTTTTGTGGTTCTTGTTGTTGTCTCCATTGCATTAATTTCTGCTCTGGGTTCCTCATACAAACTTTGGGTTTAACTTGTTCTTATTTTTCTAGAACCTTGAGGTTCAACACTATGTTATTTATCTGAGCTTGCTCTGTTTTTCTAGTGTAGGAATTTGTCACTATAAATGTCATGGTAGGACTGCTTTCATTGTGTCCCATAAGTGCCCATATATCATATTGGCATTATTGCTTAATGGTAGAAGCTGTCTAATTTCATCTTTAATTTCATCTGTGACCTGTTGGTTGTTCAAGAAGGCACTATTTAATTCTGTGTTTTTCTGTAGTTCTTGTAATTTCTTTTGCCATTTATTTCCAATTTCATTGCACTCTGATCTGATAATATGTGTGGAATAATTTCAAATCCTTTTCACTTAGGTAAGTGTGTTCTGTAAGCTGCTATATGACCTATTTTGGAGAAAGTCCCATTTTCTGCTGGGAAGAATGTGTGTGCTCTTGTTGTGCAGTGGAATACTCTGTACATCTCTATTAAGTCCATTTGTTCAAAGGTTTGGTTCAACTCTTGTTTCTTTGTTGATTTTTGTCTAGTTGCTATGTCTCTTTGTGGCACTGGAATGTGGAGGTCCTGCAATATAATTGTATTAGTACATATTTTATTTTTCATATCCATTAGTGTTTATTTTATGTAGTTGTGTGCATCAGTTGGTGCATATATATTTATGATTGTTCTCTTCCTGTTAGATTGTTCCCTTATCAAGTATGTAGTGACCTTCTTTGTCTCTTCTGATGAGTCTTGGCTTGACATTCACTTTGTCTACAATTAGAATAGCTATTCCTTCTTTTATCCAGGTACATGTTGCATGGAATATTGTCTTTCATCCTTTATTTTCACTCTGTGAATTTCTTTTTGAGTTAAATGTGTTTACTCTATGCAACATATTGTTGAATATTGTTTCTTGAGCCATTCTGCCAATCTATTTTTTTTCTTGATTGGTGAATTGAGACTATATTCACCTTGACAGTCATAACTGATAGTTATTGACTTACCCTTATCATCATATTATTTTCCTGTTGTTTCTTTCCCTTCTGTTAATTTTTTGGCTTACCTGATGGACCAATTCTATTGGGCTTCTCGGAATTATTGTCTTCATTGTCTTTTTCAGAACTTTTTGGTGTGATGATTTGGTGGTCATGAATTTCTTCAGGAGTTCTTTATCAGAGAAGTATCTTACATCATAAATTTGAAAAACAATTTTGCAGGGTTTATCAATCTGAGTTGGAGGTTGTTTTCTTTTAGGGCTTGAAATACTTCACTCTAAGACCTCCTTGACTTAAGGGTTTGTATTAAGAAGTTTGCTGTGATTCTGATGGGCTTTCTCGATAAGTGATTTATTTCATTTTTCTAATAGCTTTTAATATTCTGTTTTGTGTTGAATTTCTGGAATCTTGACTATTATATACCTTGGTGTACATATTTCTGATTATGGCTATTTGGAGTTTTATATGCCTCATTTATGTATATGCCAAATCATTTTTCCATGCTGGATAGTTTTCTGTCATTACTTTTGTTAAAAGCATTCTTATACCCTTTGTGCTATCTTCTGACTTTTTATTAATCCCATTTAATTTTATGTTAGTCTCTTTTGTATCATCTAGCCAGTATTGGATTGATTTTTCAAAGTCCCTTACTATTTTTAAGAAATTTTTCATTTTATGGTCATCACCCACAACCTTGTATTCTAGCTCTCATATTCTATCTTCACACTGATTAATCCTGTTACATATGCATTTGATAGAATTTTTAATCTTCTCAATATCTGTTTGATTTTGTTTTATGGAATCTAGTACTTTTCTATGTTGGGCATTCATAGTTTCCATATCTTACCTAAGGCCATCTAAATTTTTATTGGTATCTATTCTAGATTCACTATCCATTTCCTTCATTATGGTCATCATCTCTTTAATTATCTGTGTTATTATTTCTGCTTTAAATTTACCAAGAGTCTTATTTATTTGCTTTGTTACTTACACTGCTACTATTTCAGAAAATTCAGCTGAATGACTTTATTTCTTCCACCTGAAAACCCCCTGGGTTTGCCTTCTGTGAGTTAGAGATTTTGTGGTGCATCTTGCATCCATATTTTCTTAATTTTTAATTTTTTTTTCTGCATTGATGCTTGTAAATTGCTTATGGTGGGTATATTTGCTACTAGCATTGAGAACTCTATGGTTAATGACTACATTTCAGGAATGTCTTCTAGGCATAACTGAATTTTGGTCTTTAAGTGGGTCCCAGAATCCTACCTGTTCTGCTGAAACATTGTGGCCTGTTTGACCTAGCACTGTTTTTTGGTAATGGACTGCTGCATTGTGTATGATCCCCAGACAATCTAGGTATTGGCATACAAAGATCAACTGATCACAATAACTGTGCCACCCTGGTTAAAGTAGTATAATAGCAATAATGATGGTATCAAACACAACCTGGAAAATGAAAAACTGTAACAGCTAATATTTTGCCACACTTAACCATAGGTACAAGATTTATAGTTAAATAACAAAATCTAAAACAAATCAGAAAGTTACATACAATAAATATCCACTCAATAGATCAATTTTGCCCCCTTTCATCATAGAGCAATATTCAGCCATAGTATAATATAGTAAACTACCTACAGATTCATAAGTGGTGTGCATATAGAAGCATGAAGGAAAAAGAGAAAAGAAATAGATTATGAGAAATAAATCAATAGAGGATGTGAAGACAATGATGAGACTGTTGAAAAAATTCCTGTTAAGAACCAAAGGGAAATTAGTGGTATTAGAGAAAACCAACTAGGAAAAGGATAAATAAGAGTAAATGGAAATTAAATTAAAAGAAAAGAAAATAAGAAATAATACTTAAGGGAACAAGTTGAAAGAGGAAAAGTTTAAAAAGAAGGTAGAGAGAGAATAAAAGAAGGGTCTGTTCAAACAAATAAAATAATATTAAAAAGAGGGTAGACAAGAAATGGATGGTAAAACTCCAATCTCCACCAAAAGGAAAAAAATAGTAAAAAACCACGTATACCCATAAAAGAGGAAAAAAATTGATTTAAATGAATGGGGAAGGAGGAGGAGGAGATGGAAAAGAGAAGGACAGAGAGAGAGACAGAGACAGAGACAGAGACAGTGACAGAGAGACAGAGGGAGAAAGATTCCTGTGTATTTCCAGAAGTGTTTTTTT
>RJWT010016191.1:0-20003 GCA_004365215.1 Cuniculus paca | reverse complement strand
ACTTGAAGGCCTGTAATGTTGTTTTATCTGGTTTTATATTATTTTGTTTTGTTTGAGTTTATTGTCTGTAAATGTATGAACAACCATTTTGAAGAAAGCAAGAGACACTAGGGCAACCATTATTAATCTCCTGTTGTTATGTTTTGAAAACTGTATAGCTTGCAGTGTTCTGTTTTGAAATGCTATATTATGTTTGACTCTATTCTGTTTTGTTTTGCTTTGTTTTGTTTTGTTCTATTCTCTTTAAAATAAAAAAAAACTGAGTTTTGATAACCATATCCAGATATGTGATGATTTGGGAAGAAAAAGCATCTTACATTTTACTGAGATGCATTTTTCTTCAGTTGGTGTCACTATAGAAATGACCATCTCCCTAGCCCCACATTCTATCTAGCATGATAGTTTTTATTATTAAAACCATCTTAGATTCATTCCTTTTCTAAAGATATATGAATATATTAATGATGTTTTCTTTGTTGAATAAAATGTTTAAAAGACTAATGATCTAGACTTTTGAATATAAAAAAGCAGTCTGAGATATCACTGGCTGGGATGGACAATTTTTGAAGGCAATTACTATAAAGAGAATCAGGGGACAACAAGCCTACCCAAGCTGTTTTGCAGGACTTTTTAAAATAAATTATTTTATTAATAAACCATTATGACAATGAAATATTACTCAAAACATTGAACTTCAATACCACCAAAACCCAAAAGTACACCTAGATTTTCCTCACTGTAAATAGACAGATAAAAGAAAATTTAATGAAACTGTATTTACATAGGTACAGTATACAATACAGTAAGTCCTTGACTTACGAATATTCAACTTGCAAACTTTCACAGATACAAACAGTTCTTGCATTATGACCATTCATAAATATGAACAAATCATGGAAGTAGTAGCTCATGTGTTAACCAGACACTGTCACAACTGTTCTGTTGTATGCTTACTGTACAGTACGGTAGTATACAGTGGAGAACTTACTATATTTTCATGTATTTGATTTTTTATGATTTGTCTTGTATATTTGTGTCAAAGGTATATAAGACTCACTTTGTCAGACTTAGGAATGACTTTGACTTATGAACATTCTCCCTGAACAGAACTGGTTCATAAATTGGGGGCTGATTATAGTTGGGATTTTTAATGGGTTTTTGATGCTCCTGGGATATATGTAAGAACTAATAGTAGTTAAGTGCAACCACAAACCATTAAGCTGATAGACTTGTAAAGTTTTGGGAAGCCAGCTATAGTGGCACATGTCTCTAATTCCAGCTACTAGAGAGGCTGAGGCAGCAGAATTGCAAGTTCAAGGGCAACCTGGGTGACTAGAGACACCTTGTCCTAAAATAAAATTATAAAAGAGCTGGAGATGTAGCTTAGTTATAGAAAACTTATCTAGGAGGCATAAGACTCTTGAGTCCAGTCCAGTAGTGGAAAAAAAAGTTTGGGTAAAGTTAGTGGTGTACGGTATAGAAAGACAAAACTGAAAAATGAATCTTCCCTATGTGATCATTACTCTGAGGCAATATACTAGCTTATTTATAATAATTTGCAAGAGAGTACACCATTACTTAATGCAGAAGTCATTCAAGGCTTGAACAGTAGTTATGACCATCTCTCTTTGAAATAAGAATGACATCCTTTAGAAAATCAGAAAGTATGGACTAATTTATTAGGAAATATGAATATAAAAGCAGGCAAAAGAAAGCATTAAGCTTAAGAACATCTTTAAACATTTATAAATACCTTTATATAATAATCTCTATTTACTACATGATATTGCATTTTCTTTTATAATCTAACCTGTGCTACAGCATTATAACTTGAAAACTGGTCTTATAAAATAAGGAGTAAGAATCAAAAGAGGAGCCGGGTGTGGTGGCTCACGCCTGTAATCCCAGCACTCGGGAGGCTGAGACAGGCGGATCGTTGTGAGTTCGAGACCAGCCTGGGCTACAAAGTGAGCTCAAGGCCAGCCTGAACGGCATAGTGAGACCCTGCCTCAGAAACACCAGGGCCGGGGATCTAGCTCAGCGGTGTAAGTGCCTGCCTAGCAAGCACAAGGTCCTGAGTTTAATCCCCGGTGCCACAAAAAAAAAAAAAAAAAAAAAAAAGAATCAAAAGAGGATATGACTTTTTAATCCTAATTTGTATAGTTTTTATTTTCCCACGACATCATCATGTAAATGTTGACCAATGTGAATTTTTAATTTGGTTGGATATTACTAAGAAATACATCGAGGTACATTTTCTAATATAATTGTAAAAGTCAGCTTTATAATTGTAGAAGATATCTTGTGAGTTGTAGACATGGATAAGGACACAAAAAACTATTTAATTTGTTTCACATATGAAAGGCTATTTCTAGTGCTGCATTGTTTATATCTAGAGGGTGCATTTAAAAATATTAAATACTTTTTAAGGAAGAAAAAAACCCAGCAGTAAAATAGTTTTGCCTCCTTGGAACCATGTGCTGGGAGGCTAGGTAGAAATAAGTATTATTTCGCATCTCTGTCATTTTGTTCTAAAAAATATAACAGATATAACCTACCCCCATATGAATAATTAGACATAACTATGGTTTACTAAAATTATAAAGAGATTGAAGCCATTTATCTTATCAAATCAGGCTCTTTGTTTTCAGTAAGTTGAGGGATCACAAAATAATTCTCGTTTTAAAATTTCACACTTCAGTGGCTAATACTTAAGGAAAGAATTAAAAAAAGAATATTCTATTAAAGCAGACTTTTAAAAAAAATTGTTTTAACCAAAGCTTAGAATTGAATTCCAATCTTATTTTTTCTTTTTAATACATTTCTACCATGGAAGCAAACGTTGTACAAATGTGAGAGCTACAGTACAAAATTATGGATTTTCTATTAGTGGCAACAGATGAACAACTCATCAGGAAATGAGCTCATGCACCTTCTTCCAAGTGAGATGAAAGAAGGAACCATGCCTGCTCACCTCTTATCTTCACAAGATTTTTCCCCTTATTTGACTCAGGTTTCTTTTCAAGTATTTCTTCAGAGACAGCTCTTACCTGACCTCTCCATCCTACTTTAAGTGTTCATTATAGCACTTACCTAAAATTATTTCTTTTGTATTTTGTTGTGTCTATTAAATGTAGACAATTTGAGCAGTGACTTAGTACAATTCTATATCTCATTACCTTACATATATGTACAATAAATATTTGTTATTGGACACAAAAAAGGAAGTGAGTGAGGGAAAATGGAATGGAAGGAAGGAGGGAGGGAGAGGGAGGGAGGGAAGAAGAAAGGAAGGAAGGGGGGAAGGAAGGAAGGAAGGAATAAAGAGAAGGAAGGAAGGAAGGTAGGTAGGTGGCTTGCCTTCACTGAACGTAAAAACAGTGTTGGCTATCCCTGGAGTCAGCTGTACTCAGTACACCTGCTGAGGTTATGAGCATCTCCATTTCTATGCTTAGTTCTGAGGTAGACCCTGGTCACTCCACCTTAATTCCTTCTTTCTGAAGACTAGAACCGAGAGGCACAGAATTTGGAAGGCATAGCTGACAACAATGTGAATAAAATAAGAACTCTGTACCTGGTGCCAAAATCTGAAAGAATAAGTTTAAATAGAGCCTAAACCATATCTTCTGAAGTCATGCAGCAGAGTTTAAGCTATCCAGTGAATGGACAATGAAATGGCAGCAGACAATCAATAAGGTCTCTTCCAAATGTGAGGTTCCCTGAATCTTACAGGACAATAGTTGCATCCTCATCTTCTACCCCCTCCCTCAAAGGGGTACCATCAGAGATTTGACATTTAAAATCTATACAATGACTTTAACAAACCAAGTGATGTGGTCACTTACAGTAAAAATTCAGATACTAAATGACATAATTTTGTTACCATAACATTAATTTTATTATCATGAAATAAATCCCTAACCTGATGGCCCATATATTTTTAACTTATCTTTGGTAAATATGCTTGAACTATTCCTACCTTACCATGAATTTAAAACTAATATCATTAAGTTACCAAATAGTTTCAAAGAACACAACATTTTTATTTATTGAGTATGATCCAAACAGTTCTTCCAAGAAAAGCACTATGAAATAATTTGAACCACTGGGCCATATATATAAATATTTAACAAGTACAAAGCATCATCTTTTTATTTTTATATCCTCATTGAAACAGTACAGACACTGGCACATTGTCAGTGGTTAATTAGCACTGAATACAGAAATCACTATTAGAATATTCTCTTTGGAATTATATCTTTAAAATAAACATTAATGTGAAGAAGCAAATGAAAATACCACATTGTTAAATTATACTACTAGTCATCACTATGATGTAAATAACATATTTTTCCAGAAACATCCTTGAGGTATAGTGCATCTGCTAAGGTTGAGATACGAGGTCTAAAATTGTAGCTTACTGTTCTGTTTCCTTCTTTGTGTACAAGTTAAAAATTACAGTTTTTCAAGAAATGAAAATCACCTATAATCTTCCACTCTACTGTAGCTTTTAAAATTTTAAGGTCTTGTGTGGCATGGTGGCACATCCCTGCAATTCCAGCACTATGGTAGGCTGAGGCAGGAGGATCACAAGTTCCAGCCCAGCTTGAGTAATTTAGTAACTTAACAAGATCCTGTATTCAAATTTAAAAAAATTTTACAGGACTGGGGATGTAGCTCAGTCAGGGCAAAGCCCTGGGTTCACCCCTCCCAACACACATAACTTTGAGGTCTTTACATTCAAAATTTTCTCAAAACAAATATGGCTTCAGGTTAATATGTTTCTTTTGGGATATAAAATTTAAAATAATTATTTTATAATATAATTTGATATCCAAATAAGGTACAATGATTGAAAAAATACGATGTGTCTAAACATTACAAAAATTCAGATTCTAAAAGACATAATTATCTTATTATAATAAAAAATAAACTCTAATCCAATGGTCTTCATATTTCTAATTTGCATTCAGTAAATATACCTGAACTGAACCTAACCATGAAACTAAAACTAACATCATTAATTTTCCTAGTCAATTAAAGATTGTTTTCTGAACATGACCTAATATTTTTCTTCCAAAAGAGCACTGTATGAAAAAATTTGAACCATGTCAGAATATATAAATATTATAAAACTACTCAACCTTGTCTTTTTAATTTTTTATATCCTCATTAACTCACTACCAACGCTAAGTAAATGAATAAATAAATCAGTCCTTGAAAATTCTCTTTGGAATTCTACCCTTGACATAAACATGTAACAAGAAAATCAAAATGCCTACTGTTCAATTACACTACTAGGCAGCAGGGTACTGTAATTCTGACATACTTTTCCAGAAATCCTCTCAAGTATTGTTTTTCAAATTGTTGACTAAGTTTAAAAATAAATATAGAAGTGCATTATAGGGAAACTTCATTCTAAAAACAAAAAACCCTAGCCAGGCATGGTGGTGCACTCCTGTAATCCCAGCATGTAGGAGCCTAAAACAGGAGGATCACTGTGAGTCTGAGGCCAGTCTGGGCTACATAGTGAGTTCAAAGCCAGCCTGAACTACAGAGACTATGTCTCAAAAAAAAAAAAAATCCCAGAAACCAGGTGAGGTAAGATCTTAAAGTAATTGTTTTTAAATAATAAGAATGTTTGACTTTAAAACTATAGTCTTGAAAGGAAATTGTTTTCATGCTCACCTGTTTGTGTGTCTGATATGAGCTTTTGAAAACTGTCATTTTCAAGTATTAAAGTTAAGCATATCATTCTCTGTGCAATACATGCTTATTATGAAATGTAACAGAAGCCCACTAAAAACATAGGGAAATAATAATTGAAGCAATAAGTAAGTTTAAATATAGGAGGAGCTAGAAAAAATTATGTTTTGGATTATACATTGTTATAAAACCATATTAATTTGTTCACACTGAAACTGTAGCTAACATTACTATCTGTTGCATGACATTGAACTGGAGCAGATTCATAATAAACAAGGAAGTCCGTTAGGAGAGAATTATCAAGATGATTCTTCTCTAGTAAAATTCTATGGTCTGTACCCGAGAGAGAGATTAGAAATGGCTCCAGTTCTCCAAATAAGCCGCATAAATGAGTAAGAAAATTTTGTCTCCATTTTTATTTGACCTGAGGCCCTTACCTAGGGACAAATATGCACCACTTATGAATGAAATAAATCAGCATTTTTACTTTCACTCAGCCTAATGTTGTTAAATGTTGCATGGCTGGAGAAAACGTATTTAGAAGACAATATTCAGTAAAGGTTACTCTCTATAGATTCATACATAAGTTGTAGTTCTATGACTATCATGTGGCTCTATATACTTGAAAGGGAACATCAATTTTCTTAAACAAGCAGCTGATTTCTTGTAAATTCCATATAATATTCTTGAATTACAAGTCTTTTCTCTAGTAAGTATATACATGTATTCTTTCATTTGATGTGCACAGTCAGAGGAAATTTTTTAAAAAGAAATTACCAACTGCCTTAGAGAGATAAAATAAGTTTTGACTTACAACAAAGGACTACTCAAAATTTTGATCTATAATATTAGTATATATCTTATGCAGTTTGGGAGCTTTAAACTAAATTTATAAATTTCCAGAAGCCTAGCTATAGTTTAATTTGCATTCACCATTTTTGTGCTCCTGATAATATTTCCAGTTTTTAAAGAAGACTAGAACTGAGAAGCTTAGAACTTAAAAAATTAACATTTTGATAAACACAGATGCATTTTAGAATTGTTTATAACAAAAATATAAACGTTTCATTATATTATTTGAGGAGGCTCAACAAAATAGAAAATACACTCCCTCACAGCATTTGAGAAGAAATTGATGAAGTCATTTTGCATGGTTTAACATAACGCAGAGTAATGAGGCATTCAAGGGCTGACAATGGCAGGAAGCCATTAACGCTCCTTGTCCAGACTGTGGAAAGGAAGGGAACCATGTTAACCTAATGCCTCCAGGGCTGGAGTTACGGTAGAGACAAGGCCTGAAACAAGCAGTGGCTTAAGGACCCATCGTGAAGGCTAGAACCACAACCCAATTTCATTATCTTCCCACCTTGCTGCAGATGCTCTCCATTCCCTGAACCCAACCATAAGCCAGAGGGCAAAGGAGCCTGGGAAATGCAGTGGTGAGAGTCAGACTAGTGTATGGACAGTACAATGGGAATAAGCAATAAATAAAGTCTTTTCTAAAATGGAGATTCTGTTTGTGACTCCAAGCAAGCAGAGAGGGCAGCAACTACACTTTCCCCAATCCCATCTCCCAAAGGGGCAACACCAAGGACAGGGTATGGTTCAAAAATGCAGTGCTGCTCTGAGTTAGGAAGGATGAGAAACTTAACAACCAGTCCTAATTTCAGTATGGCAAGGACCTTCCAAAGTAATGTGCTTTCATCACAGACAAGATACAGAAACTAGTTCAGTTTCTATAAAAATTAACTCTGAGCTGAGAATTGTAGTATACCTGTAATCCCAGCACTCTTGGACGCTAAGGCAGAAGGATCACAATTTGATCCCGGCCTGAGCAATTTAGAGACTTGGTAATTAATACCTTGTCTAAAAGGAGGAGAGGGTGTCAGTGGGATGTAGCTCCATGTGAAGGTCCTGGGTTCTCCAACACCCATATGAAAATATCAATTCTGAAAAATTAATCAAGAAAACTGTGTTAACCCAAAAAATTACAAAATTGGCACAAGTTTCTTCTAGAGGAATGCAAATAAAAAGAGCAAGCAATGATCTTCCCTCCTCCTAGCAACTGTTTTGAATCTTCTTGGTAAGGGAAGTCCACAGGCAACAATTTGATTTCTAAGTGGTTACTATTTAGATGCTCTAACTTTTCCTAAGTTTTGATGACACTGAATGTGCTTGCATTTCTCTCCATTGCACCCCATTCCACTATAGACTATAAGAAGCACAAAGTAAATAGATTCCCTCACTGCAAGATCCACTCTGAAATACTCTATTTTACATCATAAAACTCTGGGGAAATTATATCATGCTTTAAAAAAAAAAAGAGCACTTGTAAATGGCAACTTTTGAAAATGGAAGATCTAATTCCTCTACTTATTAAAGGAGCATATAAAGAAAATATTATTTTAAAATAAACCAATATTAAAAGGCTTTTAAAACTAACAAACTGGGAAGGTAGCAGTGTAAAAGCAGCATAAGCTGGTCCTGGTGGTGCACTCCTCTAATCCCAACACTCGGGAGGCTGAGGCAGGAGGATCCTTGCGAGTTCGAGACCAGCCTGTGCCACAAAATGAGCTCAAGGCCAGCCTGAACAGCATAGCAAGACCCTGTCTCAAAAAGACGAGGGCCGGGGATTTAGCTCAGTGACTTAAGTGCCTGCCTGCAAGCACAAGGTTGCGAGTTTGATCCCCAGTGCCACACACACACACACGCACACACCACAAAAGCAGCATATCACAGAGGCAGTGTACCCAGAGCAAAGCTTGCTGCTAAGAGGTAGGCCCAGAGGGCCATCTGAATCAACAACTTTCCTTGCTCACAGGTTGGTGATTAAGCAAATCATGGAAGCAGGGGCGGGGTGATCAGGTCAGAGACCTACAATTGAATGTAGACTGTAGTATAAATGGGACGGTGAGATCACTTTGATTTCATGTTCTTGCATCTGTGTGGGGTTTGGGGCAAGTATTTGATTTAAAATTTTTTTCTCTCCCTTCTCTTTTCCACACTTTACCTATTTTTATTGCCTCTCTCCCATTCCCCCCTTTCACCTGATTTTATTTATTTATTTATTTATTTATTTATTTATTTATTTATTTTTTGCGGCACCGGGGATTGAACTCACGACCTTGCGCTTGTCGGGCAGGCGCTTAGACTGCTGAGCTAGATCCCCGGCTCTGTTTTTGAGATAGAGTCTCACTATGCCATTCAGGCTGGCCTTGAGCTCACTTTGTAGCCCAGGCTGGCCTTGAACTCACAATGATCCGCCTGTCTCAGCCTCCCGAGTGCTGGGATTACAGGCATGAGCCACCACGCCCGGCTTCACCTGATTTTATAGATGATATAGATGGATGATATAGATACAGATTTAGATGATGTCTGTTTATGTGAAAAGGAGAATAATAATTAACCAATGCTTTACTTTAAATAATACCTTTCAAGGACAAATCAGAGTAATGCTCACCAAAACTTGTGTGTAGAGCATCCAAATATAGCTAACTACCAATATATTAACAATTTCTAACACTCATAGCTTCTCTGGACCTCTAATTATGCTCCCATTTCCTCTTGTACTCCCGTAACTATTTTCTAAAATACTCTCAACACTAGCCCTTTATCCCAGCTATAAAAATAATTCCAAAGGGTCTAATCACCTGTTATACATCTATTGCTATTTCTCTTCCTTCCTTCTCCTCTTACTGGTTTATGCTCTTCCTTGTTCTCTGCTGTTTTTCTTCTCCCCTCCCTCTACATCTCAGTCTGCCTGTTAGTATAGTACCATCTTCATGGGTCACTGATAAAAGAATGAAATCATTAAAACAAGTTTTAAGGTACATGATTGATGTGTGGTTGGAATCTATTGACACTGATGTAATAGGAATTCTTCCCTGCAACATAGTGAGAGTCCAATCTTAATAAACTGAGTAGGTTGACAAGGTAGACAAATGCCAAAAACCAACCCAAGCTTGGATCATATTACTGGAAAGCAGACACTAACTAAAGACATCTCCACACTAGCAACGAAGTCTGTCCAACTCTAAATCCTCAGCACAAAAACAAACACAATGAGGAAACAAGGCAACAAAATGTCTCCCAAAACTCTCAGTGCCCCAAAACTGACCCATGGGGCATCAAAGAGGAGGATATCAAAAAGCAAATGGCTGAATTACACAAAAGGATTTAAAAAAAACCATAAAAAAACAGACCAATAAGGTGCTTGGCAAGCTCAAAGATTATATAACTAAATAGACAATGGACTTAATAAAACAGCAGTGAACTAAAAGAAGACACAAAGAAAAAGCTAGCTGAGCTAACCAGAATGATACAAGATATGAATAACAAGCTAAGCAAAGAACTAGAGTCCACAAAAAGGTAGAAATAGAAATGTAGGACATATAAAATTCTATTGAAAGTATAGACAGGAAATTGAACAAGCATGGGGAAAGAATTTAAAATACACTTAAGTGGTTCATATAAAAGTTTAAATGGGGAATGGGTATTTAGCTCAGCAGCATAAGCACCTGCCTGGCAAGTGTGAGGTTGTGAGTTTGATCCCTGGTACCAAAAAAAAAAACAACAACAACAAAAAAAACAGATAAATGATAGTAAAAACTCTAAAAAATGATGATCAGAAAAGAACTCCTCCATGACACATTATAGTCAAAATCCCAGAGGTTTAATACAAGAATAGAATCTTAAAAGCTATAAGAGAATAACAACAAATCACTTGTAAAGGTAAACCCACTAGAATTACCACAGATGTCAACACAAACCTTAAAGACTAGGAAAGTTTGAAATATTTCAAGCCCTACAATAAAACAACTTCTAATCCAGACTAATATATCCTACAAAACTATCTTTTAAAATTAACTGAGAGAGAAAAAACACAGATTGGATCAAAAAACTAATGGCAGGTATGCTATATACAAGAATGCTGTACCTAATGGCATGCTGTATACAATATTCATGCAAAAGGAATCTGAAAACAAGCAGGAATAGCTGTCTTATTTTTAAAGTGGACTTCAAGCCAAAACTGATCAGAAGAGTAGAAGAAGGTCACTGTATATTGGTTAAGGAAATAATTCAACAGGAAGAGATAACAACTGTGAACATGTATCTACTGAACACTGGTGCTCCCAACTTCATAAAGCAAATACTATTGGACATAAAGATCAGATAAACATCAACATAATTTTAGTGGTGAACTTCAACCCCACTGTCACAAATAGATCAGTTAGACAAAAAAAAATCAACAAATATCAGAGTTGAATCAAATCTTCGAATAATGGACTTAATAGTTATCTACAGTGTGTTTAATCCAACAACAGAATACATTCTTTTCAGCAACACATGGAACTTTCTCTAAAATACACCACATACCAGCTCATAAAGAATGCTTAAATAAATCCAAAAGAATCAAAATTAGCCCATGCATGTAATCAAGCCATAGTGCAGTGAAATTATAAATCAATGGCAAAATAAACCACAGAAATTATGCACACATAGAGTTTAAACAATACACTCTTGAATTATTAATGGCTCACAGAAGAAATCAAAGAAGAGTTTGAACAGTTCCTACAATCACATAATGATACACTACAACATATTTGCACCTATGGGAAAAAATGAAAATAGTCTTAAGAGGGAAGTTTAAAGCTGTGAATATCCATCCTGCCAAAACAGAGCAACCCAAATAAATAACTCTCAAGGTCCTAAAAAAACAAGAACAATTCAAACCCAAAGTTAACACAAGGGAGATCATTATATAGATTAGAACAGAAATTAATAAAACAGATTAAAAAAATCAATGAATCAAAGAATAGATTGTTTGAAAGAATAAACAAAATCCACAAACCTGAAGAAGGAGGAAAAGAAGGAGAAGGAAAAGAGAAAGAGCAAGAGGAAGAGGAGGAGGAGGAAGAAAAAATAAAAGATAATCAATTAGAAATGAAAAAGGTGAAATCACAATGGACACTGCTGAAATCCAGATTTTTATAGCTACTTTGAAAGCCTGTAGTCCAGTAAATTGGAAAATCTAGAAGAAATAAATTCCTAGATATATATGAATTACAAAACTGAACCAAGAAGATATCAAAACACGAGCAGTCTAATAACAAAAAATGAAATTGAGACAATGAAAAAAATACCAACTAAGAAAACCTCAGGACTTGATGGATTCACTACTGACTTCTATAAGAACTTTGAAGGATGATCTAATGCCAGTGTTCCTCAAACTCTACAGTGAAACTGAAAGAGAATGACTACTGCCAGACTCATTCCTGAAGCTAGCATTACCTTGATTCCAAAATCAGACCAGGACCCAACTAAAACAGAAAACTACAAGCCCAGTCTCTTTAATGAACATAGATGCAATAATTCTCAACAAGATCCTGGTAAACAGAATGCAACAAGTCATTAAAGTGATCATATGTCATGATCAAGTAGGCTTCATCCCCGGATGTAAGAATGGCTCAAAGTATGCAAATCAGTAAATGTAATAAATCAATAAACAGAAGCAAGGACAGAAACCACACATTCATCTTAACAGATACAAAAAAGACCTTTGACAAAATCTAACACCCATTCATTATAAAAGCTCCAAAGAAAATAGTTATATATATTATTTAAAATACATTAAATAGGTATATATTGAAAGAGAAAGACTACTGCACCATGATAAAAGCCATTTATAACAAACCCACTGGCAACATCATACAGGGCAAAACTGAGAGCTTTCCCTCGAAAGTCAGAAACAAGATGTCCTGGAAGACCCAAGAAATTCAAGCCAAAAGACTCCTAGGACCAATAAACTCAACAAGGTGGCAGAATATAAAATTAACATACAAAAATCAATAGTATTTCAGTATGCCAATAATGAGCCCACCAAGAAAGAAATTTGGAAAACAGTACCATTTAATAGCTTCAAGAAAAAATTCAAAACTCAGGAATTAACCTAACCAACTCGTAATAGCTAAATCTTGGAAGTAGCCTTTATGCCCAATCAACAGATGAATAGGGAAAAAATTCTGGTATAAAAAAGGATAAATTTGATTCATTTGTAGGAAAATAGATGCACTTTGACATCGTAATGTTAAGTGAAATAAATCAGACATACAAGCTTAAGTATCACATGGTTTTTCTTATTAGAGAAACCCAAAGTATAAATAATTTAAAGGGCAAAATAAAGGATAGAATAATAGGAGATAGATCTTTCTCAAATGGGAGGGTGGAAGGAGGGGGAAGGGGAAAAGGGAAGAAGTAAAAAGAATTGAGATGTGTTACATACATATAGTAACTGCCCGCAATGAATGTAATCACTATATACTCCAAATATGTACTAATAAAAAAACTTTTAAAGAAAAAATGCTAAAGAAGTCTGTTGAGCTGAAATGAAAGCATAAAAGATAATAACTCAAAGCCATGTGAAAAATGAAGACTGAAAAGTTTAACTAATAAAGTAAATATAAAAGCTAATAATATTATATTTTTGGTCCAAAAACCCCCACCCACTTCTTTTCCTATATGATTGAAAGGGGAAATGGATAAAACAATAACTATAGATTTATGTAAATAATCACAAAGTGAATGGAACTGAAATATGTGACAATAACATCAGAAAAGGAGAGGTGTAGAGATGTATTAAGAGAGTAGTTTTGGTAGTTATTGAAGTTAAATTGGTATCAATTTAAACTGGGCTGTGGAATGTGTAAGATAATAATTATAATACACAAGATAACTGCCAAGAAAATACCTAAAATATGTACACAAAAGGAAATGAGAAGAAAAGTAAAATGACACATTCCCAAGTATTAAAAAAAAGCAGTAATGAAAGGAACCCAGGAACAAAAATAATAATAAATACAGGGAAAACACATATCAAAATAGGAGATGTCCTTCCCTATCAGTAATTACTTTAAATTTATATGGATTAAATGCTCAATTAAAATGGAAACATTGTCATGTAATCATGTACTGCAAAAATGTACTAATAAGAAAAAGGGTTGTTTATTCAATGGCGTAAATTTAACCTCAATTAGGAACTTCTTAATTTACCCATGGAAAAAAATTGAATTTTCCTTTGCTTTTTAGTGTCATAAAGCCTTTATATATGCAAATATTTGAGTAGTAAAAATATAAACAGAATATTGAATTAAAATATATAATTACCAAATAGATCCTCTGGTAGTTTGGATTTTTATTATAATATATATAAGAAACAGCTCACCAGAAGGCTATGGGCTGCAGTTTCTGATGTTAAGGTAGAAGGTCTACTACTGCAGCTCTTACTGTGCTAGGTACATCATAATATGTAATTATAGTTTTTAAAGAGAAAAAAAATTACCCATAACCTTCACTGTAAGCTTTAAGAATTCTGAGGCTGTCTGGGCACAGTGATACATGTGTGTAATCCCAGCACTCAGGAGGCTGGAACAGGAAGGATCATGAGTTGGAGGCCATTTGTACTACATACCAAGACCCTAGCTCAAAAAGACAAAAAAGAGAAGAATAAAAGCAAACAAACAAACTTTGTGGTCTTCATATATTCAAAATTTCCTCAAAACAAATATGACCTCAAATTAATATTTTTATTTGGGTGTACATAATTAGAGATAATTGTTTTATTATATAGATATCTAAGCCATGGTATTATAATTTAAAAGTCAAGTTTTTATTTTCATGTATAACAAAAGTTCAGATCCTGAAGGATATATTTGTTACTATAGTGAAATAAATGCTTAATATAATCTACGTATTTCTAGTTCACGTTTAAAGTTAATATTTAAACTAAATCAATATAGGGCCGGGAATCTAGCTCAGCGGCCTAAGCACCTGCCTGGCAAGCACAAGGTCGTAAGTTCAATCCCCGGTGCCAAAAAAAAAAAAAAACTAAATCAATAAACCTAAAATAAACACCACTAATTTACCAATTAGGTATGAAGAGAACACAGAGTTTTTGTTTCCTGAACATGATCCCAATATTTCTTCAACCAAGAAAAGCACTACTTAAACTTGAATTATTTCAGAACATATAAATATTATAAAGTACTCAATCTTGTCCTTTCATCTTTGTATCCTCATTAGAACAATAAAGGGCTGCCAGAATGTCAATGCTTAACAAACATTGAATAAACAAATCAGTTTTAGAATATTCTCTTTAGGGTTCTATCTTTATTATAAATGTTAATAAGAAAAGTCAAGTGGAAATGTTGGCATGTTCAATTACACTCCTGCGTAATGTCATAATGTAATTCTGACACATTTTCCCAGAAATTTTCTGAGGCACTGCTTTATAAATTCTATTCTAAGTTTAAGGACAAGTGTAAGAAATGATAAAATAATGATAAAATAATGATAAAATGATAAAATAATATATAACTGTGACTATTTTTTATTAGTACATGTTTGTAGTACATACTGATTATATAAGTTTTATCTTTTAAAGCAAGAAAAATTTTTATTGTTGGTCTTAATTGTACCTTTTAATTTTTTATTTCTTCATTATTATTTTTGAAGATAGAAGCAAACATTTAAATGTATCATTTTTAGTATAAATTATTTTAACTCTTTACCCAGTTGCCCACCGAAACTTCATCTATTGTTTGTTGCAGGGCACTTGGAATAAGGCAGATCCACAGCAGAAAGCTGAGATGTCCCACCTCTAGCCCACAAAGTTTTATGATTTATGCCCACAGAAAGATTAGAACTGGGATCAGTATATCAAATAAACTTCACAAACGAACAAGAAAATGTTGTCATTTTTCTAAGCAGAGGCTTTTACCTAGGGACCAATATGCACTATGCTTATGTGAAATAAATCAGCATTATTTACTGTAGCTTGATAATATAATATTATTAATTGTTACATGACTGGAGAAAATTTTATTTGGAAAATGTATTTAGCTTAGCTTATTCTGCAGATATGCACATAAGTTTCAGTTATATAACTTATGGTTCCATATTGATATCTGACATTAATTTTATTAAAGAGCTGCTTCATGGTCAAATTTGTGTAACACACTGAATTCTAGGTCTCTTCTCTGTGATCAGCATGGACCCTAAATGTACATACCATCTAGGAATAAAAAGAGAATTAAATTGAATTCCAAGTTATAGCAATGTCTGACCCCAAATTATAAGTTTAGCATTAATCTGAAGCAGTTTTATATCACACTAAATCTGCAATTCCCACAAGCTTTTTTACAGTTTAGTATTCTTTATATGTACATTTTTATTGTTCATGAAAAAAGGAAGGTAACTTCTAAATTTCAGGTAATGGTTTATACAAAAACATAAACATACCCATTATCTTCTTTGAGAGGTATCAACAGGAAATAGGGAGTACACTCCCTCTTAAACTTGAAAACAGTTTAACGAAAAAGAAGTTAATGAAGAGACCATGTACTGACTGTGATCAAAGTTTTTGTAACCACAAAAGCTGATGAGGCACCCAGTGGCTGACAATAACAGGAAGTCTTAATGTGTAGTGTAGAAGGGACAGGGAGCAAACATTACTAACTAGAGCCCAGTGAGGGATGGAATTATGCAAGAGACAAGGCCTAAAAGGAGCAGTCGGGGTCTTCAGAAACTGTGAGAACCTCAACGCAACCTCATGATTTTCTAACCCTTTGGTCTTAGTGCCTCCCACTAGGCTGAACAGACTGAGAAAGCAGGCAAGTGAGCTTGTACAATTCTGAGGGTCAGACTCCTGAGCAGAGGGCAGGGAAGAGCAGGGAATGGAAATGGCTTCGATTGAGAGATCAAACAAAAAATAACCAATAAAATGGTCACCTAATTGATATTATAATTTGAATCATCAGGAGAGAATATTTTTAGAGTTCTGGTTCGGATCAGTCTTAAGAATCTTAGAAGATATTAAAGGTAGGCAACAAATTTTAAATCACCCACTTTTTAAAAGTTCTAGCAAGAAATTATGGTTACACACAAAATGGAAATAGTTGTAAAGTAAATACTAAGTATTGGGATAGATCTCAAATCTCTGGACAGAAAAATTGGAAACAAAATATTTTTATACAATGGTTATACTAAAAACATACTTTTAAAATCAGATTCAAATACATGGCTCATAAGAAAAAGGAATTATTTTCCCCTAATTACTCTAGTTCTTCAGTGCATATACTCAGTAACTTTTACATTTGCAAATTCTTTTGTAATATTCCATGTATATCCCAAATCAAGTTACTATTTACTGAACTCTAAACTGGGACTTTTTTGTTCTGAAATTTCCTGAAAAAAATTGTAAGAATCGTGAAATATATGTAAAAAACAAATGAAGCAACCATTCCTTTTTTGTACAAGATGGGTACACTGGAATAAACCTGTGTCTTTCAGGTCAGGTCACAGCAACCTTTTGGAATGGGCTGGTTCTTCCATTACTTTGGAGGGGACATCCACAATGTTTCTGTCATTTCATGCTCACTGAGATCTGGAGACACTATGAAAGGCTGTGGGCTGATACTGTGGGCTCAAATTGACCCTCTAGCCCCATTGCCTGGATTAACTATTTAAAGTGCTAAATATCCTGCAAGACAGTGGAGAGAGGAAACTAGAAAAGTAAGTACCTGCCCCAGAATTGAAGATGAAGGACAAAAAATGATATAACGTGAAAAATAGAAAAATGAGGGCCAGGGATATAGCTCTGCAGCAAAGTGCCTGCCTGGTAAGCACTAGGTCCTGAGTTCGATTTCTGATACCGAAAAGAAAGAAGAGAAGAGAAGAGAAGAGAAGAGAAGAGAAGAGAAGAGAAGAGAAGAGAAGAGATATTAGAGGGAGAAGAAAGAATGAAGTAATGATGAGCAAATTAGAGAGAAGACAGTAGATAAGAAACTATGTTATATGATTTAGCACTTGGGTATCCTTCTCACCTTACAGATGAAGAAGCCTATATCATTTATGCAGGGTCATTCAACCAGTCAGTGATGGAGTCAGGGTCAGGCCCAAGTGTTTCTGACTCCAATGTCTCTGAATTTCCTGTTACACACAAAGGAAAATGTTTTCCACAGTATTAACTGCCACTGTGGAAAACAATTCGGTGGTTCCTTGGTAAGTTAAATATAAAATTTCCCTATGACTCAGCAATTCCATTCCTAGGTATATACCCAAAGAATTGAAAACAAGTGTTCAAACAAAAACTTGTGCAAGAATGTTAATAGCAGTACTATTCACAATAACCAAAAGGTGGAAAGAACATACATACCCACCAAGATGGATATCCAGATCAAGGAATAAACAAAATGTGAAATATTCATTCAGTGAAATCCTATTCAGTCATAAAAAAGAATAAAGTACCGGTACATGCTACAATGTGAATGAAGCTTGGATAGATAATTAAATGAAAGAAACTAGACATAAAAGATGACATATTATATTATTCCATTTACACAAAATATCAATAGAGACAAATTTAGAAATGGAAAACAGAATAATGGTTGCCAGAAGCTGGAGTTGAGGAAGAGGCCTTGGGAGCGGTTGCTTAACAGGCTTAGGGCTCCCTTCGGAGGTGGGAGGCACACACATGTTAGTGGAATTAAATAGTGATGATGATTGCATGACACTGTACATGTACCAAGTGCCACTGAATTGTACACTGTAGAATAATGATTTTCATATTATGTACTTAACCAAAAATTTAAAAGAAAATAAATCTCGAATGATTATGGGTGAGGGACATGAGGAGACTAAGAGCAGGTAGTGGCAGTGGGAGACATGAGCAGAAATAAGTCCCAGAAGGAAAAGGTGAAGATTATTGGGAATCCAACCACAAGAATTAGATGACACCCCCAACTGTCCTCAATGATCTCATGATCACGCTGTCCTTTTCATTTAAGGCACTTACTTGCTAGTTAAGTTGCCTGACACTTCTAGGCCCTGAGTCAACTTCCACCTACTACTTCATCTCTCACCCACAGAAAGTGTGTTTGGCTGCTTTCTCCTCTTCATTACCACCTACTCTGCATTTTGGGTTCTTTGTCACCACAAGTCTCTACAAAATACATACTATGCCATTTGCTTTCCTGAGAACACAGCTTCCTCCTTAAAAAAAAAAATGGGAGGAAAAAAAAAAAAGGACAGACATCAGGAGTTATAGAGATTTAAGCAACTTTTAAATGTTCTCATAATATTTACTGTTCTTATTTTTATGTACTTGAAAAAGCACTTATTGAGCACACATTATATTTTATATTGCAAAATCCATCAGATGATGTTACTCCTCTGCGCAAAACCCTGTAATGGTTTCCCGTGTCACTCAGAATATACGTCATGAACAATTATGATGAGTACAATGCCTGTGTGGTCTCTGCCCTTGTCTCACCCTGCTGTCCTTAACCCTTCCAGAACTCTGACCATGCCAGCTGTTCCTCCAACCCTCTGTTTGTCTCCCCTGTCTCTGCCTGCACTTTCCTTCTGTCTGAAACTGTCATTGCTCAACTTTCTGCATAGCTCATGTTTTCAGTTCTCTCCAGGCTCTGCTGAAGAAGCCTTCACTACCCATTCTACCAAAAACGGCATCTCCCCACCAACCCACATACCCCTGCCATTACCCCTCACAGAACTCTTCACTACTAACACACCGTAGCTAGTTGGTTGTTGCCTGTGTCCCTGCTGGAATGTAAGCTCTATGAGGAAGGGATTTCATCAGCTTTCTTCACTGTTATGTCTCTCCATCTAAAGTACTGTTTGGTATAGAGAAGGGACTCCATAAATACCGTGAATAAATAAATGGCACTGCTAGTAATAAAAGTTTTGCTCACATTACTAGCTTTGCTGAGTGCTTACACAGGGCAGATTTTTTTGTTAAGTTCCTATATATGAATTATTTAATCTTCAGAGCAACTTTACAGAGTGTAATAATTATTATTAAGGTATATATGTAAATGTGGGAAGTGAGACATAGAAGGTTAAACAACTTGCCCATGATCAAGGATTAACTGGGTCTTACCCAAGGACACAGAAGTCAAGTTGAAAAAGGTCAATATGGGGATCAAATGCAATAATGACTACAACTGATTGAAACTCATCAAAAATTTATAGCCATAATATACAAACAAAAAACTTTGATTACCTATGGAGGTTGCTATGGCATTAATTCACTATTGCAAAAATTTCTAAATTAAGGGAGAGGCATTTATTTTCTGTTTCCTGTACAAACTGTATTTCATGATAATAAAGTAGTAAGGGAAGTTCTTATTAAATTTCCAGCTAATAAATGCATAAAGGAGAGACTCTTCTTAAAGCACTATTTTTATCAAGCCCTAAAAAAGTAAAAAATCTAGGCAGTAATC
>RJWT010016190.1:0-20025 GCA_004365215.1 Cuniculus paca | reverse complement strand
AAGTCAAGCAATAGTTGAGGCCTCTAGATCCTGTGACATAGCTTCTATTCCACTAAATTGAAATTGAAAAAATTACACAACATAACTGAAAACATTTTTTTTTTTTGGCGGCACTGGGGATTGAACTCACAAACTCGCACTTACCAGGCAGGTGCTTAGGCCACTGAGCTAAATCGTCAGCCCTTGTCTTTTTGAGACAGGGTCTCACTATGCAGTTTAGGCTGGCCTTGAGCTCATTTTGTAGCCCAGGATGGTCTCGAACTCACAACGATCCTCCTGCCTCAGCCTCTCGAGTGCTGGGATTATGGGTGTAAGCCACCATGCCCCGCCTGAAAACATTTAAAAATATCACAGTGTGCCGGGCGTGGTGGCTCATGCCTGTAATCCCAGCACTCGGGAGGCTGAGACAGGCAGATCGTTGTGAGTTCGAGACCAGCCTGGGCTACCAAGTGAGCTCAAGGCCAGCCTGAACGGCATAGTGAGGCCCTGTCCCAAAAAACACCAGGGCTGGGGATCTAGCTCAGTGGCCTAAGCACCTGCCTGGCAAGCGCAAGGTTGTGAGTTCAATCCCCAGTGCCGCAAAAACAAAACAAAACAAAACAAAACATCACAGTGGGATTTGGGGCAAGCAAAAGGAGTTTTATGGCTATTAAAGGTTAAAATTCACATAGAAAATCCAAGGCAACATTACTATTGTTAACATACAAACGCTTCTAATAAATAACTAATATTCTACCTGTATTTCAGTTGAATATATGCATTCTTCAACAAAATTTCTCCATCCTTTATATAAACACTTCTAACTTTATGGTAGAGGCAGAAGATATTTCTCAGCAATTTGCTTCACTTTGAGAAATGTGAAATCCTTCATCTTAGCCTGTCAGCATAGTGCAGTGATTAAGAAGTTGGACCTTGGGGTGTGGTGGCTCATGCCTGTAATCCCAGCACTCAGGAGGCTGAGGCAAGAGGATTGCTGCCAAGTTTGAGGCTATCCTGGGCTACATGTAAGTTCAAGGCCAGTCTGAGATATGTAGGGAGATCCCTGCCTCAAACTCTCCCTCAAAAAAACTTAGGCCCTAAAATCGGATTACCTAAATATGAATCCCATCTCTTCCACTCAGTATTTGCAAATTCTTTAATCTCTCCACACTTTAGTTATGTCATCTGTCAAATAAGATTTATCTGGGATAATCCAGGGAAAGCCTTAGCTTGGTGCCTGGCACACAGTATGTGCTCATGACCATTAGTTACCGTTATAATTTAGTAGCAGCGTCTGTGGTCATCTGCCTTATAGCTTATCTTCTGTGCAGCCCCTGTATCTAAGGGGATGTTAAGTCGTTCCCTATGAGTGCTCTATGGATTTGTTTTTCACTACAATAATGAAATACCTGTGACAGGCCACTTTAAAAAGCACAAAGCTTCTTCAGGTCATAGTTCTGGAGGCCGGAAATTCAAAGTCTGGCAGCACCATGCGTTGAACCTTGGGCAGAGGCATCCTAACAGTGCGAGCACACGAGACAGGAAGGAGGCAAGTTCTCTCCCTCTTGAGAGCATGGGCCAGGCCCTGCTTCGGAAGTTCCCAACAAGCTCCCTCCAGGCTCCACCTCTCAGAGGTCCCATCACCTCTCTGCCACGGCACTGAGGACCAAGGCGCCAACTATGGAGCCTTGGGGACACCCTCAAATCACATCCAGGTCACAGCAATCCACTGCTGGCCCCAAGTCTGTGTCTACCTCTGTCCTGGAACAACTCAATCCTAGTACATATAAGGCCCAGACCCACAGTGCCATGAGACAAGAGGCCGACACATCCGGGGTTGCATAAGTGCAATTTATGGGGGACTTGTGACAGAAGCATGGTCCTGGGCAGCAGCAAAGCCAGTTGGATCCCCACAATTTCAGTCAGAAAGAGGGGTGTATTTATGGGTTAGGGCAAAAGTGACTTCTTTCTGGTTTGCTTAAGATGACGTCAGAAGGCTGGGTGTGGTGGCAAGTATCTCTAATCCCAGCACTCTGGAGGCTGAGGCAGGAGGATCACAAGTTTCAGGCTGTCCTGAGCTACACATTGAGTTTAAGGCCAGCCTGAACTCACAGTAAGACCCTGTCTCAGAGAAACTAAATCATAATCATCATCATCATCATCATCGATCATGTGCATCCCTGAGGCCAGGGTCCAATTTTAAACCCCCATATAAGCTCAAATGGTTTTATGTATTTATGGTTTGCTGGGAAACTATGCCAGAAAAACTGGTTATGGTTGCTCAGCAGTGATCGTCAGCCTGCAGAGGGCTGCAGACACATCAATGCATACAGCTCTTGCTCTGTGCATTAGAACTGTGGGACTGTTCCAAGGTCTAAACAGTTCCAACATCACTCCAAAGCCAAAGTCTCCCGCTAGGCTCAAGGCAAACCTTTCCAGTTCTGAGCCCTGGACACTTAGAAACAACTCGTACTTCCAAGACACAATGGTGGGTCAGGGAGAGGATAAGTATTCCTATTCCAAATGGGAGCTAGAGGGACGTGGAGAGGAGTGACAGGCTCACAGCAAAACTGAACCCTCGCAAGGCAGATACTGACTCTTAAAGTCCAAGCCCAGCATCCTGTGTACACGTCGGCAACGGTGGCCTGGCCAGCCCCCTCCTTGTTCTTTGCAGGCCTCTCGGCTACTCTTAGACGCAGGTTCTGTGTGCTGCCCCAAGTTTTCCTGCAGGCACCACTCACTGCTTGTGGGTACGCTTTTCTGGAGTCCCCACTGCAGCTCAGCTTCTCTTGTAGCAGCAGGCACTGTCTCACGCAGGCCTCTGCAGGCGCCCCCACTCTGTGGCCAATTTCCTCCCAGCTTCCCTTCAATCCAGGTCCAAGCCGCCACGTCCCCTGACCCTTGCATCCCTGCACTCTGCAAACTCAGCTTCCAGACACAAAGGTATAAACTGTGCCTGGAGCCTCTGGAACCACAGCTGCAGCCACAAAGTGCTCCGCCAGTGCAGGCTGGGAAGTGAACTTCAAAGCCCCTGCTGAACCCCTATGCTCAGTCTCCAGGCCTGTCCTGGAGAAACAGCATCAGACTGCCGGGACGCCCTTCAGGCCTTCCCCATTTGCAAGCCAGTGTCAACCTCCTTAGCAAGCAGCTTCTCTGCACCCTTGCATCTTCTTTCTTCGCTCCTTTCTTGGCAGCCTGCGCACAATCTTCGAATCTTCCCATTCCACTTCCTTTTCCTCTCAAAGCTCCTCTACAGGTCTCAAAGTGGCCAATAATACTCATGCTGCAGCCTGACTGCTTTGTTGTTTTAAAATCTCTTCCACCAATAAACTAGTCCATCATTTAGGACACAGACACAACACAGCCAAGTCCTTTGCCACGGTGTTACCAAGTGCAGCCGCTGTGGTCCAACCTCTGCTAGAATCCTCATCTCCTCTGAGCGGTTGCTCCCTGTGTCCTCTTGTCTCCTGAGCCCCCACCACAACTGCCACAATGTGTCACTGACCACACATTCCATCTTCTAGCCTGCCCCTCCAAACTCTCCAACCTGTGCTCAGGACAGCTCTAAAGCTGCCTTCACATTTTCAGCTATAGTTTCTGGGACATTCCCACTTCTCGGCACTAATTTTCTGCATCAGTTCATGTTGTATTACTATAATGAAAGAGTTGGGAAAGAGCCTCAGTCAGAAGAGAAACCACACCTTCCCGTGAGCCAGCTGGTGTGCAGGCTGAAACACCAGAAGATCGTTCCCCACCCTACTGCTGATTCGGAGGACTCAGGGTGAGATGACAGCAACTGAGAGGAAGGGAATAGCTAGATGCTTATAGTTTGGTTGACTCTGCTGGCCTGGGGCTGGTGGTCTGGGCATCTACTTGGAGGATGGCAGTGTGCACTGTCAAATGTGGGGGATTATCCTCCTGTCTTGTTTTTGAAACCCAATGTTTTGTTCCATTTTACTGTTTTATCTCTGCATCGGGTAACATGCGCAATTATTTTGAAGATAACAATGTGCAGTACTGTTCTGTTTTGTTTTGTTCCAACTTATTGTTTTGTTTTATTCAGCATTAGGTTTTGACTGGTTTTAGTCTGTTTTGTTTTGTTTGCTTTTGCTGTGTCTATGGACAACTATTGTGAAGATAGCAAGACAAATTATGGTAGCCATTGCTGATTTCCTATTATTGTTTTGAAGTTCTGTACCACTTTCACTACTTTGTTTTGATTGGCTTTATTCTGTTTTGTTTTATTGGGTTTTAGTCTTTTGAAAATAAAATTTAAGAGCCAGGGATTTAGCTCAGCGGCTTAAGCACCTGCCTGTCAAGCATGAGGTCGTGAGTTTGATCCCCAGTACCAAAAAATAAAATAAAATAAAACTTAAAAATATGAAAAAATAATGAAATAGTTGAGTTTAGGTAACTTTATAAAGAGGTTAATTTTATTCAGTTCATAGTTTGGAGATTCAAGGCCCATCCTGCTAACAGAGCCCTGAGATAGTACAGAGCATCACAAGGTAGGAGATGGGTGGGTGGGCATGTGTTCATGTGTGCACAGGTTCTAGTCTTATTTATTTATTTATTTATTTATTTTTTGGTCTTTTTGAGACAGTGTTTCACTATGAAGTTCAGGTTGGCCTTGAACTGGCCTCAAACTTGCAGCAATTCTCCTGCCTCAGCCTCTCAAGAACAGGTGTGTGCCACCATGCCCAGCCTGTTTCCACCCTGTTGATACCTCAGAATGGGGACTGAATTTCAACAGATGAACCACTGAGGGGCACACTCAAACCATGTCCAACCATAGTGGTTAATACTGTTAGAAATATAATTGTGGAGAAATACAAAGCGTGCTACACCTCCTCCATCCCTACCTCTATCTCACTTAAGAATCATTTTTTTTTTTTTGAGACAAGGTCTCGCTATGCCATTCAGGGTGGCCTTGGGCTCACTTTGTAGCCCAGGCTTGTCTCAAACTTGCAACTATTCTCCTGCCTCAGCCTTCCATCATTGCAAGTTTAAGACCAGCCTGAGTTTGAGACCAGCCTGGGCTACAAAGTGAGCCCAAGGCCATCCTGAATGGCATAGCGAGACCCTGTCTCAAAAAGACAAGGGCCAGGGATCTAGCTCAGTGGCCTAAGCGCCTGCCTGGCAAGCGCAAGGTCATGAGTTCAATCCCCGGTGCTGCAAAAAAAAAAAAAAAAAAAAAAAAATCATTCTTTTAGCTGGGTCTACAATTTCAGCATTCTAAGAGACTGAAGCAGGAGGACCTCCAGTTTCAGCCTAGCCTAGGCAACTCTGCAGCTTAGTGAGACCCTGTCTCAAAATAAAAAATAAAAAGTAGGCTGGAGATGTAGCTCAATGCATAGCTGGGTTTAATCTCTAGTACCAAAAGTAAATACATAAATAAATAAAAGAATCACTGTGGGGTTTTTTTGTTTGTTTGTTTTGTTTTTTATAACAACTGTATGCCAAAAGCATTTTAAAATTATTAAAGCTTTCTGCTGAGCAGAGTAACACACACCTACAATCCCAGCACTCTGGGAGGGGGAGGCAGGAGGAGTGAAAGTTTGAGTACAGCCCGGTCAAGTGTTGAGGCTTGCATTTAGATGTCTCCCCCAAACCTCATATGGTCATAGATGGGTTTCTTCAGAGGTGGTTGGATCTAGAGTGTGTGATGCTGGGATTGATTCACAGTGCAATGCTAGGATTGAGGTTGCTAGGATTAAGGGTGTGAGTGTGATCACCCACCCTAAGTAGCCTGGATAAGATATAAAGGACAGAAAGAGCAGTGGTCACCCTTATTACTTTGCTACCTTCTGCCCACCATGAACTGTTTCTCCTCTGCCATGTGCCACCCTGCTTAGAGCCAGCCAATTGTGGACTGAAATCTCTACAAGCTGTGAGCTAAATAAACCTTTCCTCCTTTAACTTTGAATGTCCCGTATTTTGTTTCAACAACAACAAAAGTAACAAACATAGTAATTTAGTGAGATCTATCTCTAAAAAGAAAAAATAAAAGTCTGGGATGTAACTCAGTGCAAAGGCCCTGGGTTCAATCCCCAGTCCAAAAATATATTATTAAAGCTTTCAACCTTGACATGGGTGTGTTATTTTTGTCCCTATTTTATAGATCAGGAAACTGAGGCACAGCAGATAAGGTCACTCAGCTAGCAAATGGTCAAGACAGGAATCAAATTTAGTCAATGCACTTCAGTAAACACTAATATATCATCATAATATAATGCCATAATAAAATACTATTCAAGAAGGTACCTGATTATACGCTGAATCCGAGCATGTGTCATCCTGGATAGGGAAGAGACTGATTCTGTGAATGTCCAGTCATAGAAAAGGGACTGCTGGTTGATACAGAGCCCCAGATTTGAACTAAACACGAGAGAACCCTTTTTAGGAATGAGAGTCGTCTGAGAGGGCTGAGCTAGGTTTTCACTAGCGATAGTGCTGCCTGCAGAAAGAGCTCAAGTGAGTAAGAGCGCTTTCTGACCTACTTCAGAGACAAGACTGTGATGAAGGAGTATCTGAGATAGCACAGAGAGAGGTCAATTCACAACTACGCCCAGGATGAGATTGGGAGTCGGGGGCCACCACCCTCTCCTCCCCATAAAACTGAAGCTGCACTGCATGGTTTATACGCGAACTCTGCTTGGGAAACGTTTCATACAATCATCTGCCCAAAGAACCTACTGAGAAGAGTCAGTCAGGACTGGGTCTGCGAAACCGTGGGCCGCAAGAAAAGCCAAGCTAGACAGGGGCAAACATCTCAAAGTCAAAGGAGAAACCTGAAACAGGGCCGACCTGCATTGCCTGTGTTCTCTTTCTCAAAATTCTTGTTCTGGATAATGTATTTTTATGATAAATGAACAGAAAAGAGAATAGTTACATGTTTCAAAGCTGAAAGGCAGTCATACCATTAGCATTTCTAAAATCTATCAAAGGTATTATTTCAGACATTTTTATCTGAAAGTATTATCGACAGTCTCAGATTACAAAAAAATTACCTTGAGATTTGACTGAAAAAGCTTTGCTTGCAGCATCTTAGAACTAATAGCTAAAGAGTACATTTAAACATTTTCAGGCATAGAATGGTCACCGTATCCTAAGAAGCCCACTCTGGTAAGTGGGCTAATGTTACAGAAATACAAAAACTATAAAAAGTCCTTCTTAGTGCTCAAGATGTAGCTCAGTGGCACAGCACACACAAGGTTCTGGGATGGATCCATGCCGCTGCAAAAACTACACTGAAAGCTATTCATTCCCGGCTCTTTTTATTTTTAGACAAGGTCCTGCTACGTAGCCCTGGCAGCACTTGTAATAGTCCTGTCTCATCCTCCCTCACTGCTGGGAATACAGGCATGCACAACCATGCTGGACAGCTTATTCTTGGTTTTTGGGTGGGTTTTTTTTTTTTTTTTTTTGGCATCAGGGATCAAACTCACGACCTCACCCTTGCCAGACAGGTGCCCTGGACTGCATGCTCTTCTTAAACTATGTTCCCGGTACCAGAATAATGATCTCTAATTGGTCTAACACAGAAGCACAGTACAGCGAGACTTTCTCCACTTCTGGATATTACATGTCAGAAGCTCAAATATCAGCTGGGCATGGTGATGCACACCTGTAATCCCAGCACTCGGGAGGATGAGACAGGACGATCATTGTGAGTTTGATCGAGACCAGCCTGGGCTACAAAGTGAGCTCAAGGCCAGCCTGAATGGCATAGTGAGACCCTGTCTCAAAAAGACAAAAATACAGGACAAAACAAAACAAAACAACTCCGTTTTGTTGCTGGGCGTGATGGCACATGCCTGTAATCCTAACATTTGGAAGGCTAAGGCAGAGGGATGGGAGACTGAGGCAGGAGGATCACTGTGAGTTCAAAGCCAGCCTGAGCTACATAATGAGTTTAAAGCCTGCCAGAACTACAAAGCGAGACCCTGCTTCAAAAATAAACAAACAAAAATTTCATTTCGTTGGACATAATGCTGTATAAATTCATACTGGTTGCCTTTTATGCTTGTTCTACTCTATTAAAACAATTTCAAATCTTTTTTTCAGTGCCACGGGATTAAGCCCAAGGTTTGCGCATGCTAGGCAAGTGCTGTGCCACTAAGCTAGCCCCCAGCCCTAGTTTCACATCTGGAATGCTGTCATGTTTGCTATTTACCATAAGCTTGTATAATCTATGAATTTGAAAAGCATGGCCCTTTTTATTTTTATTTTGTTTTGGTCTACATTCAAGACACTATTGAAAATGTTGATCAGGATAGATACATGTCCCGGGACAATATGACTAGATCCTTCTCTGCTCACTGAGAGCCACCCTTAATACTGTTTACATAGAATATAATAGAAGAGCTTATCTTTAGAAAATGGAATATAGAATATATTTAAAATTCTTAATGGTTGGCTGGTTCAGTTGGAGCAAATCTGTTTCACTGTGCCAACATACAATTCATAGCTCTACAGGATCTTCCCAAAGATTCTGGTGATTATAACAATTACAGCTAACAGGGTATTTCCTATGTGTCAGTAAGTTATAACCCTCTGACACATATTAAATAACTTAAGCCAGGGCCGGGGATTTAGCTCAGCAGCGCAAGCGCCTGCCTGGCAAGCGCGAGGTCATGAGTTCGATCCCAGGTACCTAAATAAATAAATAAATAACTTAAGCCTTACAAAACCCTGGATGGCATGTAATACTATTCTCATTTCATACATGAACACAGACAGGTTATACGATTGAGCTCCCATACCTAGCAGAGAGTAAAAACAGATTCTTTTCTTTATATTTACAAATTAAAGTTTATCTGTAAAACACAGACAGGGAGCCCATGCGGTATGGTTTGCTGAACACCTGAAATAGGATGGCAACTTGGGAAATCTGGCTCTAGGGTCTCCACTCTCAACCAAAATGCTACACAGCCTGTTATGTAACAGCTGTCCGTTAACTTAGCCACAGCCTCTTACTGCACTCTGCCCACAGCATGGCAGGGCAGGCTTTGATCTCGCCTCTCATTAAGACTGGGTCCTTCCCCAACGTGCTCTCCAGGTAGTAGTATCTACCTGCTGATTTTACTTAAGAGTCCCAAAACCTGGCATCACTTCTGCTACCTCATCTCCCAGTACACACTGCTCCCCCTGCTCTTCACCGTTTCCAAAGATGCCTTCGACTTCGCTGAGGAAGTGGACATGGGGGAGGGGGACGGTAGCAGCCAGGAGATCTAAGGAAAGGCCCAGCCAAGTGTCTTTCAATAGCAAAGTCCTAATGGGGACAAAATCTCAGTGCCAGCACCCATGTGTCTGTCCCAGCCCATCCTCTCGATTCTACTTCCTTATTGCTAGTTGATACAGCAAGCACAACAAAAGAGGAGGTGGACTCTTTGCTAAACTATGCTAACAACCAAAATAGTAGCAAGCTGCAATCACATATACGCTTCCAAATTTCAAAATTACAATTCAGACTTGACTGACTGCTACAGGGAACATGAAAAAGGAGAGGAGATGAATTTTCTCTACACATGACAGTCCTATTTCTCTCACCTCTGGGCCTGCGTTATCTTTCTCAGTAAAACCCCATGCTGAGAATTTTTCTTCAGCACATGATGCCCAGTTCCAGCTCTGAGCGAGCAAGCACACTTCACACATGGATCTCTGCCTGCTGCTCCAGTGCTGGTGTTTAACAGGGGCCTGGTGTTCATTAACCTGTCATTGCTGTAAATTCAGGACTTTCGGCAGGTAACTGCCATTTCGGGGCCCCTGTGGAAAGTCCTTTGAAACTTGAGGGGAGACATAGCTAACCCAAGGGCAGAAGAGGGACTGGATTCAAGAATCTGCAGACTTTCTGGATTGGGAGTCAGTAAACTATAGCTGGCAGGTCTTAGATGGGTCTTCTACCCATTTCTGTAATTAAAGCTATACTGGAACACAGCTAAGCCCATTCATTAATGCATTGTCCTGACTATTTCATGCTACAGCAGCAAAGCTGAGTAGTTACAACAAAGATTGTAACTAAAGTCTAAAATATGCACCATCCAAGCCAGATGTGGTGATGCACACCTGTAATCCCAGCCTTGGGGAAGCTGAGGCAAGAGGATCGCTGTGAGTTCTAGGTCAGCCTAAACTAGATGGCAAGACCGTGTCTCAAAATAAACCAAGATAATAATAATAATAATAATAATAATAATAATAAATTAAATTAAATATGTACCATCCAGCCCTTTACTGAAGTTTAACAGCCAAGTGTGGTGATGCATGCCTATAATCCCAATACTGCAGAGGCTGAGGCAGAAGGATCACCATGAGTTCAAGGCCAGCCTAGGCTACACAGGCAGTTTAAGCCTAGCCTTAGCAAGACCCTGTCCCCCACCACCACCAAAAAAGAAAAAAAGTTTACCAACTTCCTGAGAAATTCAAAGTATAAATAAAGAGCAAAATAACAGATAATCGCAAACAGTGAGATAGATTCTTTGCAAATGAGAAGGGGACCAAGATACAGAAGAAGGAGGGTGGTATAGCTTGTGTCTAGATGTCCCCGCAAAGCCTCACGTAGTCACAGCGTGTGCTTTTCAGAGGTGGCTGAAATCTAGTATGTGGTACTGGCATCAAAAGTATATGATCACTAAATCAGTTCACTGATTGGTTTACCATAGTTCTGGCTAGGACTAAGGGCATGAGTACTATACTCAGCCTAGGGTATGCAACCCCAAGTAAGATAAAAGGGACAGAAAGAGGCTTGTCATTGTTTGCTTTTGCTGCCTTCACCCTGCCACAAACTGTTTCTCCTGTATGATGTTCCTCTGCCATGTGCCGCCCTGCCTTGGCGCCAGCCGACTTTGGACTGAAACCTACAAACCATAAGCTAAATAAACCTTTCCTCTTAAATTTTGGGTGTTGGGTGTTTTGTCTCAGCAACAAGAAAAGTTACTAAGACGGGGGGGCGGGGCATAAAAAGACTTAAGGTGTACTGTATACATGTACCAACTCCTCATAATGAATGTAATCATTGTATACTGCAAACATGCACTAAAAATTTTTTTTAAAACCAAATTTAACTCTAGTGTGAAAAGATGATTAAGATGGTAAACTTCATGTTAAGTATCATATCACAAAATTTTTATTTATTTATTTATGGAGACAGGGTCTTGCTATACACTGCAGGCTTGGCCTTGAACTCATAGCAATCCTCCTGCCTCAGTATCCCAAGGGCTAGGATTGTAGGTGTGTACCACCATGCCCAGCAAAATCTTTTCTAAAAAAAAGTTTACCAATGCACACCCTAATGAAGACAGGACCAGCTTCAATAATAATTTGGTGGCAAATGTTATCTAGATCTATGTAATCTAAGTGGGGGCATGCTGGGTATGGTAGTACATGCCTGTAATCCCAGCACTCAGGAGGCTGAGGCAGGAGGATCACCTTGAGTTTAAAGTCAGCCTGGGCTACACAGTGAGTTAAAGACCACCCCACACTACAAATCAAGACCCTGTCACAAAAAAAACCAAAAATAAATAAACAAATAAACTGGGGGCAATTCTAGGAATAGAATTATTTCACGAAGTTGTACCATAACTTTCTAACAGTGTTACTACAGTCTGGGTAACTAGCCCATATATGTGACCATGCTATATAGAATAAATCAAAAGGATGTCTGAGTTGGAGACTTCTAAATATAAAGGTGATTCTCACAACATAAAGATTAGTTTTAAGCAAGAACTTAACAATAACCCTTAATATTTGATGCCTGTAAATTGCCACATCTAACATCTTCGCTTTGAACTTGATACGCCCCCTCTAATTTCTCCAGAGAAATCTTTCTCAACAAACATTGAGCAGGCACTCACTCTGAGCCAGTGCCACAAAATAAAACTGGTAACCACTGCAGAAAAATAAAACCTACACTTGGGCCTGACCACACAGTAGGATATTTCAGGAAAGAGACACTCCTAAACACCATAAAGGACATTTGTACCAGTTCTTAACAGCTGGGAAAAGTCTCCTCTGCCACTATTATGTCAGAAGATTCAGTGAGCAAGCCCTATATTTAGAATATACTCTTCCCGGAGCGGATTATGGTTCTTGGGTCTCTTAGGCAGTTTATGATAGGATTCAAGAAGTCTGTGAATTTGGACCCCCAAAAGTTATATATCTATTTTCACTAACCTCTGATGAATTCGCCACTTCCTTCAGCTATGAACATGACCCACAGCAGCAATAGATTTAGTAGACAAATAGACTTTGCCACCAAAAGAAATTGTAGATATTTTCACATATTATACTTGCTACAATTATCATGAAATAGTTTAAATCCATGATCATTTTAATATTATCGTTAAGACCTACTGATAGTAAATATTATTTACTGTGCAAATAAAAAGCACATGTAGTGTTATGTCACACACTTACAGAATTTTGGAGCCAAGTGTGTTGGCACATGCCTGTAATCCCAGCATTCTGAGAAGCTGAGGCAGGAGGTTTGCAAGTTTGAGCCCAGCCTAGATGCCTGAGTGACTTAGTGAGACCCTTTCTTAGAATAAATTTTGAAAAATGGTGGGTATATAACTCAGTGCAAAGGCCCTGGATTCGACCCCCAGTACCACACACAAAAAATTGTTTTTGATACTGTATTTCAATATGATTGGTTGGGTTTCCTTTATAACTCTATGCACTTTATTTTTGCATATAAAATCATTGTCCTAGCTGGGCGTGGTATCAATGCTTGTAACCCCAGTTACTGGGAGGAACTAAGAATGGAATACCAAGTTTGAGGTCAGCTTGGGCAACTGAGTGAGACCCTGTCTCAAAATAAAATCAAACTATGGATGTAGCTTGATGGTAGAGTGTTTGCTTAGCATGTGTTGTGAAGCTCTGGATTCAATGCCCAACACTACACATTCACCTACACCCACACCTGCACACACACACTCCAAAATCCACATGGTCCACCATACTGCCAAAAGGGTCATGATATGAAAAAAGATTAAGATCCTTGTTCTTGAGCCAAAAAGCAAGCGAACATAATCACATCTAAGGTAATTCTCTGTAGATTAAAAAAAAAAAAAAAACTACCACTGTTTTCTCTTGAGGATCATCCACTCATTATGTTCTCTAATATAGAGCAAAGACCATATGTCACTATTTTTAGCAGCCCTCACTCCAAAACCAGTTTGCAAACAGTTGTGTATGTGATTAACAGCTCAGTAAATCTGTGGGTTCCCACAGCTCATTGGCAGTCATTCTAGTCCAAACATAGAAAGCTTCAAGCTAATGTTAACTTTCAACTTGTGATTGCAAGAGAGCTACCAAGAGAAAAGGAAGATTTAAAAAAAAAGGCCTGCTCTATACCTATCTACTAATGTGGTTTGCAAATAGTAAAATAGAGACAACTCAATTACAGAGATGTGAGGAATCTAAAATAAGAGAAAGCAGTTATGCCTCCCATGATCACAGAATAAATCAATGTTATTGTCACATAAACTAACCTGGGACTGCTGAATCCAAGACTCTATCTAGCCAGACCATTCTCCTTTAAGGAATCTCATTTCCAAAAAAGGAGGTCCCCCAGAAAAATAAAACCCTACCTGTTTGTGAAGGCGAGTCATAGGCTGAGGGGAAAGCAAAGTTCATTCTTATCAAAGACAGTGTGCAAAAACTACTAAATCAAAAAGAATCATTTCATTCAGCCAACATAAAGGATTCCAGAAAGAGTAACAGCCTCCAAGGCTAGTGTCATCAAGTCTAGAGTCTGTTACAAAAACTCTTGAGTAGTTCCTTTTTGTTATGCAGAATGTTAAGTCACGTAAACATCTAATCTATATAAAAATTTAAGCAGGCATTTTTTAGCCACAGGTTGTCCTCCATTACTGGCAACTCATTCGCATTTCAAAATCTTTCTATCTCTCTTCCTCTGTTACAAAGTTTGTAAGTGTGTAGGGAACAGGGATGACCATAAAGTAATCAGATTAACAGAATGTGTGATAAGTTAAAATGATCAAGCTTCTTTTATTAGATTTGAGATGGGGGTCTCCCTATTTAGTTTAGGCTGGCCTTGAACTCACTATGAAGCCCAAGCTGGCCTCAAACTCTTAGCAGTCCTGCCTCAGCCTCTTGAGTGCTGGGGTAACAGGTGTGTGCCACCATGCCTGGCGTTATTGAATTTTTTTAAACTCTCATTGGTATAATCAATATAGTACCTTTTATAAAAACTATAAGGGAGGAGGAAGTAGTTGTTGGGAGTTGTTACACCTGTAATCCCAGCACTTTGAGAGGCTGTAAATACAAGGTCAGCCTGAACTACACAATAAGACACTGTCTCAACAATAACAACAAAAAGCCGGGTGTGGTGGCACACTCCTGTAATTCCAGCACTAGGGAGGCTGAGGCAGGAGGATTGTTGTAAAGTTCGACACCAGCCTGGGCTACAAAGTGAGCCCAAGGCCAGCCTGAACTGCATGAGACCTTGTCTCAAAAAGACCAAAAAAAAAAAAAGAAAGAAAGAAAGAAAGAAAGAAAAAGGAGGGAGAGGAGGAAGCAGTGGCATTTAATTTTTTAATATTTTATAATACTAGGAATTGAAAGCAAGGTCTTTGCACTGAACTAAACCCCAGGTTTTTAAAATTTGGGTCTCACCAAGTTGCTAAATTATCCAGGCTGGACTTGGTTGTTTTTTTTTTTTTTTTACGGCACCAGGGATTGAACTCATGACCTCGTGCTTGCCAGGGAGGCATTTAGGCCACTGAGCTAGATCCCCGGCCCTTGTCTTTTTGAGACAGGGTCTCACTATGCCATTCAGGCTGGCCTTGAGCTCACTTTGTAACCCAGGCTGGTCTCGAACTCACAATAATCCTCCTGTCTCAGTCTCCCTACAGTGCTAGGATTATAGGTGTGAGCCACCACGCCCGGCTGGACTTGAACTTTTGATCCTCCTACTTCAGCCTCCCAGAGGGCTGGGATTACAAGCCCCAAACCAGCAGGGCACAACACTCAATTTAGTTAATTTTGACCCACATGAACAGGAAGAAGTAGGAAATACAATCAGCAGCTAAACTTACTTTGAGTTACCTGCAGTTACCTGGAACCATTATGTCAGGTTTAGATCTCAGTGCACAAGTCATGGAGCTGGGTAGCCAAATACCTAAAAGCCTCTCCCATGTGCCTCTCCAAGCATCAGCTCTGACAATCCCAGCATCACCCCTTTGTCCCCTTCTCTTCCTCATCATGGTCATTATCTGTCTACCACTGCTACTACACTAAATCCCATTCTCTGTGTCTTTTTACTAGCAATTTTACGTACTTGCACAATCAGTAAATGTCAAGACTGAACAGAATCTGAAGGTCATATCTCCCTACCTCCATTTTATGCCTGGCAGAATGTTTTCTGTTTCTATCTTCAATTCCTTCCCCAAGCCTTGTTCCTAATATCAAGGTTTTCCCCTCCTCAATTCTATTCCTAGAAATTTCTCCTAATGCAACTCCTAAATCGGTACTGCATCTATAAATGTCACTGTTTCTATTTCAATATTACTCTTTTTTTTTTCTTTTTTTGAGACCCTCAATTCAAGTTGGTCTTACACTCACTGATGACTATCCAGGCTAGCCTTGAACTCATGGCAGTCCTCCTGCCTCAGCCATCTGAGTGCTGGGGTTACAGGCATACATCACCACACCAGGCTCAATACAACTTTTGCCTCTCACAACTAAGATCTATGCCCCCAGACATAGTTTCTATTTTTTTTAGCTGCTTCTTTGTACTTAACCATAGAAACGGGCTGAGGATTTGGCTCAGCCGCATAGAAGTGCAAGGTCGTGAGTTTGACCCCCAGTATCAAAAACAAACAAACAAACAAACAAAAAAACCCCATAGAATCATTACATTTTATGTGTGTGTGTGGTGGGGAAAACTCTGAAGCCTGTGAGGCCAGTCTGTGTTACAAAGTGAGTTCAAGGCCAGCCTGAACTGCATAGTGAAATCCTATCTCAAAAAGACCAAAAACAAACAAACAAAAACCCTGAGAAATAATTCGATTGTTTCTCAGGCTTTGGCTTTTTTTTTTTTAACTACGTTTAACTTCATACATTTTAAGATGTACAAAACCCAAATGAAACACATTTCATGAAATAATATTCTTATGTGAACATATTGAAAATTTCTACCCTATTCCATCTCTATTAAAAGAAAAAAACGACAAAAAACCTCACATGCCATCCATAAAACTGATTTCACAACCCAGTAATGGGCTGGAACTCATAGTTTGGGAGACGTTAATCCAAACTTCGTATTCTGCCGGAACTGTAACTCAGTGCGGAGGTTAAGTGTCCCAACCTCAGGAAGTCATCCACAGAGTTTGACTCGCGTCTGCCCGCGTCCACAAAGCACTCCTGCTGCCCGTCACGGCCACTCGGCCCCACGCCGCACCCACACTGCCCCCGCACCACCCCATTACTGATCTCACGCTCTCCTCCACGCCAGCGCCTCTCGGTCCGCGTTCCCTCGCAGGCGCCGTGCCACGTCCCCTTCGGTCAAAGTCCCCTTACAGTCCCATCCATTGATCAGTCTGCTTGAGTCCCTGCCCCGTGGTCACGGTCCCCTGGAAGCCACTGCCTCGGGCATGGTCCCGTCGCAGCATCTGCCTCGTGCTCCCGGCGTCCGAGTCCTCCGCACTCCCCAGGGTCGCAGACCCCTAGCGAGCAGCTCCCCCTGGGTCACAGACCCCTCGCGGTCACTGCCCCTAGGTCACAGTAGCCTCTCAGCCCGTGCTTCACACTCCCTTCGCTGTCACCCCGCGGCCCAGCCCCACGGTTCCTCCTCTCCAACAGGGGCACAAGCATATGCACACTTTGGGTCCTCACCAGTAGTTCTCGCTCCCCGGGCCCTGTCCGCCGCCCTGCGCGGGGTCACGGGCTGGCGAAGTTGAGGAGGTTGCGGGGAGACGCCCGGAGAAGGCAGCTGACGGAACAGCGGCCGGAAGTCCCACCCACTGCCCGCCCCCTGTCAATCCGACCGCGAGTTCTCCCCGGAAACCACTGTCCTCTACGCAATAGTTCCGCTTCCCCGGGCGCCGGAGGAGGGTGTGGAGGGGCCGAGTGGAAGCCTGAGACACGCAGTGGACGGCAGAAGGTTGGAGCCGGAGCCGGCGGCGAAGACGCTTCCTCCTCTCGGGATGCGGACGTGAACTGCCAGCGTTCTCGCGGCTCGGCCAAGCCGCAACTTCTACCTCCTTGGTTATGGAAAGAGAGTTCACCAACTGCTGTGACACTCTATGCCTGACTCCTTTCTTCCCCCCACCTCTCTTGGGTATTGGGGATTGAACCCAGGGCCTTCGCACTAAGCTACATCCTCAGCCCCTTTTCATTGATCTTTCTTTTTATTTTGAGACAGCCTCGCGCTAGATCGCCAAATTGCCCAGGGTGAGTTGGAACAAGTGATACTCTGTCTCACCCTCCCTGGATACCGAGATACAGGCGTCTGTGTATTACTGGGGACTGAACCTAGGGCCTCCAGCATGCCAGGCAAACGATCTGCCGCTAAGTTTGAGGGGGAACTCGCTGAATTCTCCAGCCTGTCCAAAAACTTGGGATCCTTCTGCCTCACTCTCCCATAGCTAGGTGTACAGGGAGCACCTCTCTGCTTGGCTTCATCCTGTTACCTTTGACTCGGGTCGGCTCGCACACACAAAAAAAATGAACCTCTGTACTTGTAAGGCAAGTGAGTACAGAATGCTGTGAAACAAGCCGGGTGTGGTGGCACAGGCCTGTCATCCCAGCACTCGAGGCTGAGCAGCAGGATTGCTGGGAGTTTGGCGTTTTCCTGGGCTACAAAGTGAGTTCGAGGCCAGCCTGAACTGCATAGTGAAACACTGTCTCAAAAAGAATGTTACAAAACAATGGAGAACTTTTCACTGTATTTGCTATCTTTTTAAATTTTTACTTATTGATTTATTTAGGTCTACACAGTTGACTAGACCATGGCTGAGAGAAAGAGTGGCTAAACTTGCGCACCTGCAGAGAGGCCCTCAGGAAGAAAAGGATTTAAATCTGACCCTTTTCCTTTTTAAAGTTTCAAGTCCAGAACTGAACATGGCGGATTAAGTGCCCCAAATAAGGACAGCTCGCTGGAGAAGGCACCAGGTCCTCCAGGGACAACACTACAAAGAGTAGGGCTTTGGAGAATGACCAACAAAGGGATCTCAGTCGAAGGGGATCTGATTTCATACACAGCTTGAAATTTCTCAGATGTTACACTTGGGACAAATCCTGGAGAAACAGATGTATGTTTAAACTCTTAAGTGTGTAAGTCATAGGTGACAAGGGCTGAGGAAAGAGGGAAAGCTTTATGCACAAATAGATTCATCTGTATATCAGGAATAGTGAAGATTAGATTAGAAATTAGTGTCTCCATAAGGAAATGCTGGTAGCAACAGTGGTGGAACCTGGTAGAACAAATATGACTATTGAAGGATGCTTCCAAAAGTTACAATGCACATAAAATGATATAACTTGTGACATTATGACACGTGGAAAAAAAATCAGGGTACGACATTGTATATGATTTTTAAACCCTGCAAATGATTAGAAATATAACAAAAATTTTTTTGTTGGTTATGCTTAAAAATTGAAAGGACTGTGCCCGACTATTTTTTACTGTACTTTCAAAATATAAAGATCTTTTTTATTTGTTTTGTTTGCTTTTTGAGACAGGGCCTCACTACGCACAGTTCTGGCAGGCCTTGGACTCACTATGTAACCCAGGCTGGCCTTGAACTTACAGCAATCCTCCTGCCTCAGCCTCCTGAATGCTGGAATTACAGGCGTGTGCTACCATGCCCACTATAAGAACATATTGTAACAGAATCAAAACACTAAAAATATGAAGCCTAAAACACAACAGATTCAGTTGCTAAACTGCCAACACATTTTTATTTTGTCAAGATATTAAACAGTATTAAAAAGTTCAGATTTCTTCATGGTCGTATCTTTTCCCAGGTTTTTCAAAGATTCAATAGTAGAAACAGCCAAATGCTGCTACCACACAAAATAAACTGTCCTAAAAAAACAAGACAGAAAAGGGGAAAATCCAGAATATTAGTACTAATGAGAGAATGAGGACAGCACAGGCAATTGAAATTATCACCATCCCAGGGGCTGGTCAATTTCCAGTCAAGAAGGTTTCTTCCAAAGCCTGAGGTGGTGGCACAGGCCTGTAATCCCAACACTCATGAGGTTGAGGCAGGAGGATAACAGTTCAAGGCCAGCCTGAGCAACAGAAGTGAGTCCAAGGTCAGCCTGCACTGCATGGCAAGGCCTGGTCTCAACAAGACAAAAAAAACTTCTTCAAGAAATAAAGGGTTTCCAGGTTTCCAAAGTACAGCTATAAAGTTGCTTTCCTGTGAGTAGCTAGAAAATTGCTCGCTAATAGGAAGCCAGGGGCCAAGCCTGGTGGTGCATATCCCGTTCAGTAATCCCAGGACTCTGGGGAGGCTGAAGCAGAAGAATTTCAAGTGGCAGCCCTGTCTGGGCAACTCTGCAGCTTATGAGACCCTGTTTCAAAATAAAGGGCTAGGGATATAGCTCAGTGGCACAAGTGCCTGTCTGGCAATTGCGAAGTCATGAGTTTGATCTCTGGTACCAAAAAAAATTAGATTTTCTGCTAGGCATGGTGGGACACTCAGGAGGCTGAGGCAGGAAGATCACTGTGAGTTCAAGGCTAGCCTTGGATACATAAGCAAGTTCAAGCCTGAACTACATGGAGCAACCCTGTCTCAAAATAAATAAATAAATAAATAAATGATTTTCTGAAGGAATGTGAGCTAATAAATTTTAGGGAATGCATATTCGTTAAATAATTATTCCCATTTTTCCTGATTTCTCAGAAATAATCTACGAAGTGCTTTGAGGTCCTTAACAGTAAATGCATTACCCAACTCAAAAAGCTTTGGCATAACATCACTGATAATAAGAGTAACAGCACTTTTTCACAAATGCTGGATAAAGGCAATAGTTTCTGGGCTCTTCTTCTTCTTCTTCTTCTTCTTCCTCTTC
>RJWT010016189.1:8135-20110 GCA_004365215.1 Cuniculus paca | reverse complement strand
CGCTTAGGCCACTGAGCTAAATCCCCAGCCCTTGTGTTTTTGAGACAGGGTCTCACTATGCTGTTCAGGCTGGCCTTTTAAGCTCACTTTGTAGCCCAGGCTGGTCTCGAACTCACAATGATCCTCCTGTCTCAGCCTCCTGAGTGCTGGGATTACAGGTGTGCGCCGCCAGGCATTTATCTTTTTGCTGTTCATCCTTTACACTTTCCCAGAGACAGTGAGAGACTTAAGGTAGACTATCAGAAGGACTTCTGGGCTGGATGAACAGTGGGCTGGCAGTCCCAGAGAGGGAGTTCTGCGTTACAGGCGAGGTGGGGGTAGAGCAAGGGGAAGGTAGGGTACTGGGCTCAGTAATCTCTACAAGTCACCCACCGGACAGCACATCATGATTAGTGGTTTGTGGCCGTTGGGCCCACTTCGAAGTCTGGAAAATCGAGGCAGGGGAGTTGGGTGCTATAGTTGTCAGCCTTGAGACCTGTATGGACCCCGAGTCTGACGCCTTGCAGGGGACCTGGATAGGGCAGGGTGGCCCAGACCCTCATGTTGGAATCCCGGGGTTCATGACCCTTACACTGCCTACCCAAACTCTGCCACCCTTAAAGGGCCAAGCAACTCCACAGCAGTAGGATGGAAAGAGGGGCTCCCCTGTCAGCACTGGACCCTCCTGAGGTCAAGTTCCTCCCCTACATCATCCCCTCCCCCTACTTTCTCTCCCAACTGCCCCAGGTCCAGCATTACCTTTTGCTGGGCCAGAGCTTTCCCTGGAGGGCCTGACCTGCTGGGGACTGCAGGGCCAGTGGCCTTGGCCATGGCTGGACCACTGCCTTCCCTCCACACCCCGCCCCGGCAGAGAATTCGAATGGGCAAAAGCCACGAGGGCCAGGTCTTGGGTCTCTCCCTGCTGCCAGCCCCACATATGGACAGGAGTCCCAGTCAAGGAGCACGGAGACTCCTGAAGGTCACCCAGCAGCGAGCTCCTGGGACCGGGCCAGATCCATGAGACCAAGTCCTCTCTCAGGCACCCTGTCCCATCGGCAATCTGTCCCTTGCCAGCTGCGAGTGATGCATGGCGGGGACTGAGTGCAGGCACTGAGATTCCACGGTCGGCCCAGGCCGGGTAATTGATCTGCAGGTGCCAATTTGCAGCAACTAAATATTTGGCTTCTGCTCCTGCCTGCTCGGCGCTCTGCTCTGCTCAAACTTCAATTAAAAGTGAGCAGCAAGGAAGAAGGCAGCGGTCGACGACCCGAGCCAGCAGGCTGGCTGTACCCTTCGTGTTAGCAGGGCGGGGCGCCCAGGTCGTGGGAGGAACTGTGGGGGCATCGGTTCCAGGCCAGGAGGGCTGGAGGTCCCTTCCAACACAGGGAGGCCTCAACAACACCCATGGGTGCAAGCAGAGGACATGCCAGGCTGTCCTACCCTTGACCTTGGCAGAGAAACTCAGCCCCCAGCCTCACCTCTTCCCAATGCTGAGCACTGGGCAGAGGGGCAGGGCCTCTGAACCACCTGCCCACCCTTGGGTGCCCACAAGACTGAGTGCACCCTGCCAGGCCCTCGCTGGGCATCTGCAACAGAGGAAGAGCCCTGGGTCCCAGGGGCTCCTGCCTGGGTTCCCACAGCGACCCCGTTACCTGCAGAGGGAGTGTATGGGGTTCCTGCTCTTCCAGGATCACCCAGGATGGGGGCCACGAAGGATACCTGCCTGCTGGAGGTAGCTCTGGGACAGCCATGATGGTGGGGGCACGAAAAGAGGGAGACCCAGACAGGGGAGTGCAGGGAGTTCGGGGTCCTGCTGAATGGAACTTGGGTTGGAACCAGGGCCTCCTGTGTGCCAGGCATATGCTGTCTACTGAGATATGCTCTGGCCCCTTTCTTTTTAAAGAGTCTCATTAGGTTTTTTGGGCTTGCCTCAAACTTGCAATCCTCCTGCTTCAGCTTCCCCATAAGCTGGGATGCAGGGCACCAAGGGACCGTTTCCTAGGAGCAAGAGGAGGGGCGAGACGGTATGAGGAGGACCCTGTCCTGTCCTGCACTCCAGTCCCCTGGACACAGGAGCGCATCCTCCTCTCCACCAGGCACCCCGGCTCTGGGAGCCCCTTGGCATGGCCCACACCGGGTCAGGTCTTGCAGGCCCTCGACCACCCTGCAGACTAGGGCTGGTGCCTGCCCACCCCTGGGGCTCCATATAGGCCCCGGCCCCCCCCATCTCTTTCTCTCCTGCTCTCCCCATCTCTCTCTGGCCTGAGGCCTGGGTCTCCTCACAGAGAGAATGGACGCAGCGTGGAGCCCGGGGCTGGACGTCCCCAGCCCCTCACCCCCCTGCTGGCCTCGCTCCCTCCTTCCCTCCCCCGAGGGCACGCGCTGGGCCGTGGTGCGGAGCGATTTCCTGTAACTGGCCGGCACCGCGTGGTGGCCGACTTGTTCTATCGACATGCTGGTTAGCTGAGAACTGCACTGGAATCTAAGTACAATCAAGGACAGGAGGCAGCAGGGGCAGGGAGGTGCTGGACCCGGGGGGTGCAGCCTGGGCGGGGGTCGCCAGCCTCTGGCTCCCTCAGTGGCCATGGTGGCCGCCAGGGTCGTCCTCCCCCCCTCCCCGTTCCCAGCCTCGTCACCAGGAGGCCAAGCCCTCCCTGCCCCTCCCAGCCCCGAGAGCAAGGTGAACACCCAGGGCTGCCTGCTGAACCGTCCAGGTGGGACCCACAGACGGTGCTGGCAGCGGGAGGAGCTCTGAGCTGGGGGCCACCTTGGCACCACCCCACCAACCTCGGGGACGCACAAGCTCATGAGCTCAAGGCTCTGTGAACTCCTGTCGGGCCAGCGGGGGCCGGGCACACATAGTTCTGGGTGGCCTCAGGCCAAGACAGGTGACCAGGCCAGGGACGTGGTGAGGGCTGGACAGGGGCTGCAGAGGCTGCGACCTGCACCGCCCAAAGGGCCTCAGCCTGGGAACCTGCTGCCACCTGCTGGCCACAGGACGGCTCAGGACCAGCAAGGTGCACGCAGCCTCAAACTTCTGGATTCTTTGGGATTTTAACTGCTACGGGTTTCTCCATCCTCTACGTAGGAGGTCCCACAATGTGAGCATCCCAGAGCCCACTTGGGAGCAGAAACCCCAGCCAGAGGTCTCAGCACCCAGGAGACAGTGCTGGGCCACCCACCTAGAAGCCCTGCTCCTCCTGAGATCCGGGATGCCGCACTGTGATCCAGACGGAGTCCCTCCTCCCCGGGCCCGGCTGAAGGTTGGCCTTGTGTCCCCTGTGGCTGTCATGCAGCGCAGCATCGGAACCAGGCGCTCAGGGAGTCCCTTTCTCTAAACCTGGAAACACAGGAGAACCTCCGCCTCCTCCAGTCCTGCAGCACCCTGAAGCCCAGCCTCTCTGTCCCCGAGGGCTCCAGGGAGTTGATGAACTGTCACCAAGCTGTGCACAGCGCTGGGAAGGGGCCTCAGATGTGGCCACGCTGCATGCACATTCGTCAAGCTCACTTCTGGCCTCAATAGGCTGCTGGGTACAGAACCCAGTCAGCAGGGTTGAGGCCCAAACTGGTCTGACTGGGACGGGAGTTCCCTCAGGGGTTCGGTGCCCCTGGCCAGTGCTCCCAGGCAGGAAGTGGCTGGGGGACCCCACACTGTCACCCACCAGGTCTGCAAGCTCGGTGTCTGGATCACACTTTATTTGAGCACCACAGGAGCCAGCAGCACAGGAGCAGCAAGGAGGAGGACGGCCCGCCCCGAGAGGCCCACCCCTCCAGAAGCCACACCGGTGACACCCTGGATCACAGGGAATGTCGGAGGCTGGCTCTCAGGGCCCCCGATCAGCCAGGCTTCACCAGCACCTGCGCTGGGTCAGCCACTGTGGCGGAGCAGGGGTGGGTGGCAGCGGACGTCCAAGGCCGGGGCGCTGGAGAGAGGTAGAGGGTGAACAGCAGCAGGGCCTCTGGGCACAGGAGCTCAGGGCTCCAACCAGTGTGGAGGAGGCCGGGGCTGGGGGCCGGAGAGAAGCCTAGGGCAGCAGGGCCTCCCAGTCTGCTGGCCACAGCACCCCTACCCCTCTTCTAAAGGGCTTCTGAGGTCCACAAGGGTTCTGGTTTCGATGGGGCAGGAGATAGGGAGGGCTTGAGCATGGCAGCTGCCCCCCCCATTCTAACCAGTGCTGCCTTGAGTCACAGGAGCCAGAGGGGACGCTGGGGGGGGGGCGGGAAGGAGGGAGGGCTGGCCAGCCAGACCTGGGAGTGTGCGTGCGGGCCCAGCTAGGGCGAAGGCAGCAGGTAGCGGGCAAGCAGGTAGAGGAGGCTGGCGATGCCGGCCAGACCCACAAGCACGCTGAGCCGCAGCGGCAGGTACTCGAGTGACTGCTCCAGCTGCATGTGCAGGAGGATGGCCTGGCGCCGTGTGTTGCCCCAGTCGCCCGAGTTGTCCAGCACATGGCTGGCCATCCGCACCTTGTCCTTCAGGGGCAGTTGGGCCTGGATGCGGGCCTCGGCGTCCTCAAGGCTCAGGCCATTCCGTTTCATGAGCCGCGCCAGCTGTGTGTCTCGATCGCTAGGGACAGGCAAAGGGCAGTGTGGGCCTTGGGCTCCCTGCTGCTGGGGCCACCCTGGGCACTGACTGGGGAGGGCAGACTCAGGGAGCTCTGGGGGCTACCTGCACACTTAGGCCGATGAGGAGGTGGTGTCCTCTGCTCCCATGGGTCCCTGGGGTGGGGCGGGAGGCCTGGACTGCTTGGAATCAGTGCATCCAGGTCCCTAGATCGCCCTTGGCTAAGAGGCTGCACTCAAGCCTTGAATTTGCTGCAGGTCCCTGGAACCCAGGCTGCAGCATCCAAGTCCCCTCCTTCGGCCACAGAGCCCTCACCTGGCCCCACACTGAGAAGGTGGCTGCTGTGCTCAGTGCCCGAGAAGTGGGGACAGGCAAGCCCAGGGCCTTAGAAGGGCAGCGAGGACCCAGTCTCAGGGCAGAATCAGGCATGCAGAATGAGTGGAGCACTGCAGGTCTCCCAGCTCCAAGGGAAAGGGCGACTGCCTCTTTTACCACCTGACACTGCCCCTGTGCCTCTTCTCAAGAAGCCTCCCTCCTGCCTTTGGCGTACAGGAGCCGCTCGGCGTGGCGGCCACAGCCAGCCCCCTGCCCCATGCAGCTCAGCCCCTCTGGGCCAGGAGGGGATGCCCCCACCACTGATTCCCACCCCTGGGCCCAAGTTCCCTGGCTGTAAGATGGGATTTCATCACTCCAGGTCAGGGCCTTCCCTTCTCGGGGACCCAGAAGCAGACCAACCCTGGCTAGGTGTGGTGAGTCTGTCCTCCATGACGATGAACGTCTTTTGTTACAGAGGCTGGGGCTGGGGCCACCTTGCTGAGGACAGGATCCCGTGTAACTTCGTCCGGAGCTGGGAACCCAGGTGACAACAGGGCCAGCTTAAAGGTTAGGCTGTGGGTGCTGCCCATCCCCACGCAGACGGCCTAGAGCTGCACCCTCTGTCCTCCCTGGGCTGCTGGAAGGCCCTGCTGCTTATCATAGCACTGGGATTTCTGTCCATGTACGAACTCTACGACTGTCAAAATTCCTCAAATATATGGATAATCAGGACCGGGGATGCAGTTCAGTGTAGAGTTGTTTGGAAAGCATGAGGCCCTGGGTATTGGTCCCCAGCACCACTATAAAGTCATCAGGTCTGGCTGTCGGCCAGGTGTGGTTTGGCAGGTATCGTGCAGATCCTCTGCTGAAAAGCAACCAGCACTCATCTGTCTGGCCTCTCTTGAAAGCCCAGCTTCCTGAGTTGATGACAGGCATGACTGGCACCTAGGCCTCTGCTCTGCCTCTTTCCACTCTGAGATCCAAAGTCCTTGCTTCTGACCACTGGCAGAAAGATCTACTATCCTCTGTGCTACCGAGGCACAGAGGATCTGAGGACATCGTGGGCACCCCAGCCCCATGTGACGTCGTTTATAAGTGGGGAACAAGAGCAACAAGGTGCAGGTTTACAGGCCACAGCCCTCGGAAGCTGAGGGGACGCTGTGTCCCAGGTTGTGCCTGAAGCGACAGCCCAGGGGGTATCAGAGGGATGGCACGGGACCCAGGGTACCAAGCAATCAGGCCCTGCCTCCAGGTACCCAAAATACCTGAGCATCGGGTGCCCAGTGAGTGGCTATGTCCCTGTGGGCGCCAGCCAGGAAGTCACGCTCTGCAGCCTCGTCTGTGGTACTCTCGGGGACTACGACTCACGTTCTCTGACAGCCAGTCTGAACCCCCTGCTTGGCACACCGCATTCTTGTGCACTTTGTGGCCTGGGGGTTCTGAAAGCGAAGCTGTGGGCTTGCCAGGCTCTGGCAGCCCATCCACGCAGCGCTGCCAGGGGGTGCCCTGTGTCTTCTGCACCTGCCCTAGCGACCTCATGCTGAGCAGCAGTGTGGAGTTGTCTGGAAACCAGGGACAACCAGCAGGGGTGCACCATGGGCATGGGAGCAGTGGAGACCAAGCCCACATCTTCCCCAGGTGGGTCTGGCTCTGGCACAGCTGTTTCCACAACTCTGGGCGCTGCTGTCCAGGCCCCAGTCTCGGCCCCCATCAGGAAAAGGCCAAGGGCACGGGCCATCCTGGGCTCACCCCTTCTCAAGCTGCCGCACTCACCAGTACACCACGATGGTGCGTTTCATGTACTTGAGCAGCTTCCTGGTCTCGAACAGCAGCGGGATATCCAGAATCACATAGCGGTGCCCTGGGGAGAGGCCGGGACCGAAGGTCAACTATGCCGGGCACACGAGCAGCTCCTGTGACCTGGCCACTGCTCAGTAAGCACCCAGAGAAGGGGCTGCCTGTGTGGCAGACCTGGGACTCCAGCCCTCTCCACACACTCACCAGAGGCCAAGTCACCTCAAATCAGGGAGAACCCCAACGGGCTGCACAGCACTGGCTTGAGACCAGGGAGGACTTGGTGCCTGAGGCCAGTGGTGGAGGGGAGAAGCCCAGGATGAGGCCTGTGAAGCCCGAGGCACAGGGAGGTGCCCTGCCCTTCCCAAATGGGGTATGCCCACAGCAGACAATGCCCATCTTGATTTTTTTTTTTGGTTGAGACAGGGTCTCACTATGCAGTCCAGGCAGGCCTTGAACTCATAGCGAACCTCCTGCCTCAGCTTCCCGAGTGCTGGGATTACAGGTGTGCACCACCACACCTGCCGGTTCACCTTGATCTTGACCCAAAGTCAGTTCTGAGCAAGGACATGACATGGCCAGACCTGTGACACACGGGGGAGAGCTCTGGAAGTCTTGAGGCTCCTCTGCCCTACTCCATCCCACCTTCACACAGAAGAGACCCCCGCAAGGGCGGGGCTCATTCCTGAGCCAAGCATGACCCATGTAATCTCCACACCCACCAGGAGAAGCCAGGCGGTGCCAACAGCAGCCCACAATAGAGGCTGTGGGAGACTTGCTTAGTGGGGTGCCGGGCTGGCTGGCCAGTCCCACCCAAGGGGGCTGCTCGAGATGGGCACAGCCCCTGCTTCTCCTTACCCTGTGTGGATGACAAAGGGGGGCTCAGGGCACTGTCATCCCACACCCTCCTGCAACAGAACCAGATGCCACTGCACCCAGGAGACATTCGCTCAAGGGGACGCAGGGAAGGGGCTGCGTCAGCTGCCGGGCCCCATGTTCCCCAGAAGCTTAAGAGAAGCCTGGAGTAGACGAGGGGGTTCAGGGCGAGGTTGCTACTGACACCCCCACTTCTGGCCTGTGACCCTGGCTCTTTACGAGCCTCACCTGTACTTCACAGGGTGCTGGGAAAGGTGAAATGCGCCCTGCCTGTGTGCACCCCACCAGCTCTGAGTTCAGGTGATGGTTGTTATGGCCACTGTCCCCCCAGGAGGAGGCTGGCTGTGCAGGCTCCTGCCCCCTGTACTGACTTGGAGCAGAAAAAACCAGATCCCCTCCAGGCCTCTTATCTTCCCTCTGCCGCCTGCCCGAGGCCTCCCTGGTGCTGTCCTTTTTCTTGGTCCCTCTGGGATCGGCGGCTGGGCTTCAGTCACTGGTAGAAGGCCATTCAGCTGTCATCCTCCTTTTGATAAGCCCTGAACACACCCCAACTCTGTGAAGATGTGTCTGCCTGCAGAGACCTCCCAGCAGCTGGTGATCTTATCTGGTGTCTGATTATTCCAACTCTGACAGCTGTATTTGTTATACTCGTCAGGGAGAAGTTAGGGCGGTAGAAGCCACAGCTGTCGTCCTGTTTTTCACCTTATCGAGCTGAAAAGAGCTTCTGACTTTTATTTAAGCGGTGGTGGGTGATAGTGTGGCAGCTCTCGGGAGCAGGTGACATTATATCACACCTCGCTTCGGAAGGGGGAGCCCCTGGCCTGATGGCCTGGCAGATGTACTGGTATCCAGCCTGGGAGCGAAGGCAAAGGGTAGGCGTGGAAGGCAGAAGGCTCTGCTCAAGGTGGGAGCCGGAGGGGGCCCGGCACAGGCGGGTGCACGGGGAAGGATGAAGGCAAAGTACAGCACTTTCTTGGGGAGGAGGACGAGGGTCGCTGCTGGGGTGGCTGGCATGAATGGCCCAGGTCCAGCTCCAGCCCTGGCCCAAGCCGTGGGGCTGGCAGAGCAGGGTGGCAGCATGTCACCCTCTGTGTTGCCCCACTCCACAGAAGCCGAGCTGACAGAACAAGGGGTCTGGCCATGGACGTGGTGTGAAAACCAAAGATAGCCTATGAGGCTCCCCCAGCCCCCAGGAAGGAGAAGCATCAAGTCTGGCTGGCAGTGGGAGATAGGCGCTCAGGCAGGAAGATCCGAGGGCCCTAGACAGCTTCCCCCACCCTGTGACTGACTCAGTTGCCCCTGCCAGCACAGTGTGGGGGATAGGCTGAGCCACGCATGTGCCCCTGGGAAGGCCCCTGTTGTCTGCTCACAGACCCTGGCTTCTCTAACGCCCCCTCCTTTGAGGCCCCGGCACATCTCGGCATCCCTGCACCTGCTGGGCAAACTCTGGGAGCCCGGCCCTGGCCATCTTGGGGCTCCCCAAAGTCAGTCTGCAACCCAGCTTTCCCAGGAGGCTCACCTTGCATTAACGCTGCTCTGACCGCAGCCTCTGTTTGTGTGACAATCAAGTCGCCCTCCTAAGAGCTGTCCAAAGCAGGCAGAGACTGCAGCCTGGAGCCCTTGGTGAAGCCCTAAGGTAGAAACCGTCCAGGCCAGGACTTGACCTCAGTCTGTGACTGCCCTATCCAGAGCTGCCATCACTCCTGACCCCACTGGAAAGTCAACTTCCTTCCTGGGGACCATCGAGAGCCTCCAGGGTCTCTCCAGCTCCTAAGGGCTGAAGGTCTGGTGCTTCTCCCCTGGGACTCCCCAGCATCGCAGAGCCAGCCCCTCACACGGGCCCAGGTCTCACCCTGGAGGAAGTACTTAAAGGTCTCCTTCATCATCTCCTTGCGGATCTCAGGGTGGGTGATGGCATTGAGCAGCTGCCGCCGGTCGGGCTGCTTAAAGATCAGCTCTCCCAGGACCTTGCGGTTGATGTCACCGTTCTCCAGCAAGACCTCGGTGCCAAAGGCCTCCACGATGCGCCGGTGGGCAGGGTACCCTGGCTGGACCACTGTGGAAGGAAGAGGTGGCTGGGTCACTCCTGGAGCCACAGGACCCCAATGACGAGAGGCAAGGTGACAGGGGACCCGAGGTGTGCCTTTGGACGCAGCAAAGATAAGGGAAGGGAAGCAGCAGGGAGAGGGGCTTGCACGGTCCCCACCTGTAGTGATGAGGCCAAGAAGGAGGGCGAGACGCCTACGGAGCAGGAAGAGCAAATGGAAGAACCAAGCTGAGTGGGAAGAACTCAGCCAGGGCCACCAGAGGGCCCCCCTCCTCTGGGGCCTCCTCTGCTCACCTTGGCGAGCTATGACGTCCACGTCAACCACCGCACAGCCCAGCTGCTGGAAGACCTGCAGCACTGAGCTCTTGCCTGAGGCAATGCCCCCCGTCAGGCCCACCAGGAACATCCTCCAAGGACTGGGGAGGTTGGCCAGACCAGAAGCCAGTGGCCAGGGAGACGCTGGAGAGCAGGTGAGGTCAGCCACCAGCAGCCCGCTAGACAGCGTCAGAGGACCTGTGGGCAGACGCAGGCAGGCTGGTCAGGGTTGGGCTGCAGGGGTTGCAGGGGGAGTGGGAGGGAGGAGACCCAACCCCAGGCTCGGAGACTCCGGGGTGACTGAGAGCAGCACCTCGTCCTTGCTAAGAGCTCTCTTCAGAGTACAAGAGCAGCAAAGGACAGAGTTTAACTGGGAAAACAATCAACCTTGGGCCACTTAGCTCCAGCCCTGCCACAGGGCACTGGCGCTGGCCTTGGCCCCACAGCTTTTCCACCTAAGGCCGTTCCCCACAGGCCCCAGCCCTCCGCCCTGACAGTGCAAGACCACCCAGTCATGCTCGAAGCCCGGCTGGCTGGAGCCTCGAGGACCTCAGCCCGTCCGCCGTACACCACTTGGCCCTCCTGGACCCAGTGAAGCACTTTCTGCATGAGCAGGCTTGGGCACCAGCCCTGTCCTTTGCTTAACAGCGGGGGGAGTGGGGACATGAGAGGAGGGCCCTGCCACAGGCATTCTGGGCCCTCCTCCCAGGCTGGACCCCCATCTTTAATGCGCTCAGGGAGCAAGAAATTAGTTCACCTTAGACTAACAGGACTAAATGAGAAGGGTGACTCTGAGTGTGGCTAAGTGAGTCCAGAACCAAGAGAGGGGACTCTGATCTGTCACCAGGTTTTCTTTCTGCTGCAGAATGGGGCAAGGGTCTGTGGGGACCATAATACGGGCTCCCAGGGTCATTAATGGATGGGTTCCCTGCCTGGTGCCCTAGAGGGCCATCCCCTCACCCAGGCACTAAGCAAGGATGCAAGCAGGGGTGACCTGGGCCTCTGGTTCCCCACATGTACACCACTGAGCAGACCTGGCCTGGGGCAGGAATAGGAGGCGGGTGCTGGAACCACTGCGGCCAAGGTGGGGCTGGGAGGAAAGGCAGGACTTGGACCAAGGCCCCTCCCCACTCTCCACAGGGTGCAGACACTAGCCCAAGGGCTCCGAGGCAGAGGAGACGTCTGCCTGCACTCAAGGGGCTGAGGCACACAGGCCCCCTGTGCTCCACCACGGAGGCTTAGGCTCTTCTCATTGAAAGGCCACAAGCTGCCTCGTGCTGCTTCCTCCTGGGCCCCATTCTCTCAGAGAGGGCAGAGAGGGCCTGGGAAGAACATCTCGCTGCAACCCCCCCGGCAAGAGCTAGAGTGGGCTGCAGGCTGCCACCACCTGCCAAGCCTTGGTAGTTCCTCGGGCTGTCAGAACCTGGACCTCTGGTCCCACTAGGCTTCTCCCTGAGAGGGCAGGCTCCTGGCATGGGTGTCACTTCCTCATGTCACTCCCCAGTGCTCAATCCCTAGCAATGCTGCAACACCAAAACCAACCACAGCCCTCACTGGACTCTTCCCTTTCCAGCCTGTGCTGACATGGGTCACTCTGCCCAGCACTGTGCGTCTCACCTGGCTTCCCTGTCCTAGCTGGAGCAGGGTCCACAGCTCCATCACTCTGCCTCGCCCCAGATCACCCCACCTCACCCCAAGCCCTGGGCAACAGCAGTGCCTGTCCTGCGGAGGTTCCCAGTCCGAGCTTCCTGTGGGAGGCTCCGAGCAAGGGGCTGCGGTGTTGGCGGACAGGCCTAAGAGGTCTCTGGGTCAGGACCTGGGCACAGCTCAGTCCTCTCCCAGTAGCCACGTCGCAGCCCAGCCTGCATCCCGCCCCGTGTGCATTGCTACTCCTCTGGTTTCCTGCCTTTGCACCCAGTGCACTTTGCAGCCTGCATCACCTGCTAGGTGAGTGGCAGTGCAGCTGCCAACACCTACTTCCCCTGCTGTGAAGAGTAGATGAGCTGAGGATGAAGGGTGCTTGGCATGGAACCCAGCACACACGAGGCCCACGACCCACAAGCCCTAGTGGAACTTTTTTTTTTTTTT
>RJWT010016188.1:0-19924 GCA_004365215.1 Cuniculus paca | reverse complement strand
CTCCAATGACCTCCCCTGCAACTTCTCCCAGCAGAGGAAGTTCAAATGAGAGAGACTGAAAATAGCTTGCCTGGGGAAGGCGGTGCCAGGCCGGGGCACGGCTTCTGCAGGTCTCACTAGCCACATGTCCTGATGCCACACTCCTCCTACTAGCTGCTCTTCATCTCCAAGAAAACTTGCTTTGCCCTACCACAGGGCCTTTGCAAGAACCATTCTCTTTGCTGGTGATGCTTACTCCTTGAGCTGGCCAAGCCCTACCGGTGCTCTGAGGCCCACTTCAAAAGGACAGCACCACCACCACGTGCGGACAGTCACCACTCAGGCTCGGCTCTCAGCTTCCTTAAAGAGGCTTCCGAAGCCTGGACCGAAACACAACGTGCTGGTGTGCTTTGGGCAGTCTTTACAACTTAGAGGTCTCAGGTGTCCTGCTTGCCTTCTGACAGTGTCACAAGGGCAGGGGACCCAGGGTCTCACTGCCTGTCATGTCTCTGGAGCAGGGACCCCAGGTGTCCTGTGAAGCAGGTTCCAATTCACCAGGACCCCTGGGACATGGCTGGCGCTGGCTTTGGCTGGGCTGAGATGGTCCACTCTAAAGCCCAGCGTGGCCATGGCTGGCAGGGAGGGCCCAGGTGGGTGGCACGTTGCCACTCCCAGTGCCTGTGCCATGTCCAAAGTAGCTTGCCTTTTCTGGCTCATTTGCCCACCTGGAAACATCTGCAGCCTGGGGAGCTGCTAATGAATTAAGCTTTAAGCGGAGGCGGCACACGACTGCTTTCTTTTGGTAAACAAACTCCAGCAAGTCTCTGAATGAGTTTACAGCCGGCCGCAGTGAGCCACGGGGAGCTGGGGCTCCTCATTACGTCCCTTACAAATGAGCTCCAGCCAACCTGTTTCCCAGTTAAAGGAGCCCCGAGTGAGCAAACAAAGTTAACACACACAGTCGTGGCAGAAGACGGTCCCTAATAGAGACAGAATGAAGCTGCGGTTTAGCCACTGGGCACAGGGACTCTCACTGCTGAGAGCAAGCGAAACAACGAGAGATACACGCGGGAGGTCAGAAGACACCTAACTGCCCGTCCCAAGCCACGATTAGGGGCTGGGCCTCCTTCAAGGTCCAGTCTGGCAAAGGGCGGCAGCTCTGAGTCATTTACAAATGGTTCATAAATTATGTATCCATTCGCTGTCATGGGTTCTGTGACAGCCTCAGTTTGCAGGGCTATAAAATGGAAGAACAATATCCTAGCCCCTGGGTCACTGCCACAACTTGGCGACTATCCACAAACAGAGCAGCACCCTGCTGGCACACAGTGTGCTCAAGAAACAGGAGCAGGTGTTACCTCCTCACGGCTGCAGGCTCTCTAATACAGAAGCCACCAACCCACACTGAGCACTTCAGATGTGGCCAGTCCAGAGATGTGTCCAGAATTCAGCTGGGCGTGGTGGCTCACGCCTATAATCCCAGCACTCAGGGAGGCTGAGACAGGAGGATCATTTCGAGTTCAAGACCAGCCTGGGCTACAAAGTGAGCTCAAGGCCAGCCTGAACGGCATAGTGAGACCCTGTCCCAAAAAGACAAGGGCTGGGGATTCAGCTCAGTGGCCGAAGCGCCTGCCTGGCAAGTGCGAAGTCATTTTGATCCCTGGTGCCACTAAAAACAAGTCTGGCTAAAAGAATTAAAATTTCATTAATTTTTACACTGATTACATATTAAAATGATATTTTGGGTACAGTTATTTTAAGTATGGTGAAACTGATTTCACCTGTTTCTCTGCTGGTGACTCCTAGGCACTTTACGTTACACAGGGAGGTTCACGTTTGTGGCTCAAGTTACATTTCCAATGCACAGTTCTCATGATACGTTCTGACACGGAATCTGTCCATGTTACTGCTTAAATTGAGATATAACTCACTGCAATATTCACCTTTATTTATTTATTTGAAACAGTCTCGTTATGCAGTCCTGGCTGGCCTTGAACTCACTATGTAGCCCCGGCTGGCCTCAAACTTGCAGCAATTCTGCCTCAGCCTCCCAAGTGCTGGGATTACGGGCATGCGCCACCACACCCATCGAAGATTCACCTTTAAAGTGTACAAATCAGCAGCTTCTATATATTTACCAAGTTGTGCTTCCATTGGCCACTCTTTATGTCCAAAATATCACCGGGGAAAAAGCAGCCCCATACTTTACCATTAGCAGTCACTACCAGTTTTTCTATGCTATTTTGAGTAAATCAAGTTGCAAAACTATTACATCATCAAGTCTCTAACGTATATACAAATATCTATATTTATAAATGCATTTTTAAACGTCTGGAGTGATGTATACCAATGCTGGGGACCATATTGGGGTGGAGGAGTAAAGGAGGGAGGAATGCTAACTATTTAAAATATTTCCGATCGGCTTTTAGATGTAAAGAGAAAGCGTTGACTTGGGGCCCTAAGTAACCGCTAGCGGACTTGGGTAAGTAACTTTTTCACAATGCTGTCAACAGACTGCCTTAGCTGGAAGCAAAGAGTCTAGTTTTAGATCTACTTTTTATTTATGCTTCCAAAATAGTAAGTGCATGCAGAGACGTGGTATTTTTCTCCTAGCAACCGCGGCGGACCGCGGCCCCGGGGCTTCCCAGCTCCACGCGGCCCCCGGCACCTGCACCATTCGCGAGGAGCGAGCGGGGAGCCGCGGGCACAGGATGGGGTCTGCGGCCCCTGGGAGCCACCTGGCCTAGGGCAGCTGCTCCGAGCGCGCGAGGCCCGGCGTCCTGGGCCGTCCAGGAGAGGAGGCGCCCGGGACGCTGGTGTCGACTGCAGGACGCAGCAGGAGCGACCCGCAGCGCATTGGCGGGTGGCCCCAGGCAGCCGCGGCTCCGGAAAGGTGATCCTAGCCCCCACCCCACTGCTGGCGCGAGAGGATGCTGCGGGGAAGCCGAGGGCCGGGATCTGGGTTCAGGGACCCAGAACCCAACCTCGAGACCTCCCCCTGTCCCTGTCCCCTACCTCTGCCCCGGGCTCGGGGGTCAGGAAGAGCGCGAGCTCGCGCACCCCGCTGAGCACGGGTTCAGGCCGGTCGTCCTCCACCAGCAGCATCGCGAGGGTGGCGGGATCTGACAGGCAGAGGCTGTCCCACGGCCGGTCTCCAGATCTGGCATCGGAGCCCCGCCCCCGGCCCGCGGCAAGCCCCGAGGCCCGCCTGGCGGAGGCGGGGCAGGTGCGCACCCTGCAGCGGCAGCCCGCGGCGGTCCGAGCGCCGGCTGAGCAGGCAGCGCCACCCAGTGGCTCATGGCTAGCACTGCACCCGCCCCAGCACTACCAGGTGAGCGGGTGATGGCCAACTCGAGATTGCCGGCACCCGGGGCTGGTTCGGAGCGTCCAAAGCCCTGGCCCCGCCTAGGCCACGCGCAGTTCTTAGGGTTCACGCCTGAGCATCAGTAGGCTTTGAAGTTGTCCAGGGGGTTCCAACACCCTGCTAAGTTTAAGAACGGGCACCGTCGGTGTGGATCACTCCTTTCCATCCCAACTCCGACAGAAACCCAGAATCCCCGGGGGTGAGACTTTCAGTGCTAGGCTTTGAACCCAGGGCCTCCGCTCTGCCACAGAGCTACACCCCCGGCAGCTCTCAGAGCTCTCCGGGGGACCCCAGGGTGCATCTAGGCCTGGCAGTCGCGGTCCTAGCGGGCTCTTGCTCCAGACCCAGGTGTGCAGACGTGCTCATAGGGGCAGCTCTTAAAATAAGAATTCTTAAGCGCCCCAAATTGGATCCCCCGCACTCCTGGGGTTCGCCAAGGAGGGCACTTGGGGCTGAAAGGTGGCGGTGGGGGATTCCCCAAAGCAATGCTAGCGAGGAAAGAACTGAAAAGGTAGATAAATATAGATAGGGAAGTCCTGAGTTTTGACTTTGCTTTTTAAAATACTAAATTTTAAAAAACGGTCTGTCTTAGGGCAGCAAATAAATACACAGGACAACTCACGCTACTTGATCTGCCCCTCGGGTAATCTGTCACTGCACAATTCCTGCTCCCGTCTCTGCCAGCTACTCATTTCTCAGCATCCCCACCCAAATACTCAGGTCTTCAGGCCAGAATCCGCTTCTGAAAAGATTTCTGGCTGACGCTTGGGTCGCAGGTGCTTAGGAAAAGAAAGGGATTTATAAAAACGCACTGAGCCTGCCTTGGCTACTCATGGTTGAGCCTCCTAACGCTGGTAGGCTTGCCTGCATCGGGGGGCCCGCCAGCCCCTCAGGCCTGCTCCCTGGCTGGGGCCTGCTCCGGAGGAGACCTGAACTGGCCTCAGATTGGCCAAATACACCGAGTGCAACAAACCACCCCCTGGGCAAACATCAGAAACCCAGGCTGGGGGAAGGCGGTCACCGAAGGCTCCGTAGGGCTCACTGCTATTAACAAAGTTTTTAAAACATGCGAAATCACGCGATAGACTGTTTATGGATGCAGACGCAGGGGGGAAATGCGTCAAGCTGCGCAGGAAGGACTCGGCTCACATCCGGGACCGCGGTTACTTTGGGGTGGGAAAGTGAGAAGGGGGTCTCAACATGTTTGACGTTTAATTTCTTCATTTGATGTGATATTACTTACATGTGCTGCCTGCCCAGACCCCCATCCCTGGGTGTGGGGCCGCGCTCCTCAGCGCCCAGGGTGTCCCGCCCTGGGCCACAGCGCTGCCACACAGTCATTGGGCTTCTAGCTTTTTTTTCTCCCAAACGTGCAATTACGCCTTCGAGAGACTTTGCTAACAACACAGATGCCCAGAGCCCTACCCAAACTTTCAGAATGGGGGTGGTGGGGCCAGGGAGATGCAGGGCCTCCCCCTTTTAATCGGCTCTGCAGTCGGTTCTGATGCGCCCCAAAGTCTGACGATAGCCCCCACCAAGGCCTCCGTTTTGCTGCCAGCATCATCCAGGAACCTCGCTAAAGGAATGGTTTTCAACAAAGAGGACTAAATTTGCAAAAAACCTCCCCAGCCTTGCAGGGATGCGTGGTTGCTGCCCCAGGGCGCTGACCCCACAGTCCTGCCCTGGGTCCCCGGCCCTCAGGGAGGCCCCAGCAGTGGCTGCTACTCTGAGGCCTGGAATGCAGCCCGCCGAGGCCGCACCCTGCCCAAACCAGTTTGAACCAGCTGCCGGGAGGGAGTCGTGGCGCGTCCTCGCGAGCTCCCCCTGGCGCCCAAGCGGGGCTCGGAGCTGCGGCTCGCGCTGCCCGCTCTGAAGGCCTTGGCGGGTGCAGGCAACCGCCTGTCCCGGCCCAGGCGTGGGGGTCCGGGGGGCTGCCAAGCCCCGAGCCGCAGCTGGAGCCCAGTCGCAGCCCTCGCACCCACGCGCGCCTGGCGTCACAGCTAGGGACGCCTCTGCCTGTGTCTTCCCTGGGCTCAGGCCTCAGGCGCGCAGGTTCTAGACCCGTCGCGGCTGTGCAGCTGGCTGGCTGCACGTGAGAACCGAGTTGGGCCCAGAGACTGGGATTTAACTGGCCTGGCCTGGCCTGTGGCCTGGGCGGGAGGGCCCGGGCGCAGTTCATTGCTAACCGGTGCTGAGCCGCAGCCGGTGCCCGCTCTTCTCTTTACAGGATCGTTGGCTTTCCTCACCCTGTGCGGTAGGGTTGCTCTACCCTACCGTTTTATAGACGGAGAAACTGAGTCCGTGAGCGGGATGCCAACTGGGATGGTCGGATCCCAGAAGCCAAGTTCCTCCCTGCTCCTCACCCCGTGCTGCCTCCCAAAGCCAGCCCTCCTTTTGACCCCTGCTGCTTGCTTCGCAGGTTCGAACCTGGCCTATTGGGAAAGCCCTTTGATCCCTGCCAACTTGCTTATGTCCTCCCCCCACCTCCTTCTTGCTCCAGATCCCACTATGGCTCCCCAGTGTCCCTGCACTCGTGAAGTTCAGAAACCTCACCCAAGTCCTCCCTTGACCGTCTGTCTTAATGCTTTCCACTTGAGCTCCAAGTCACAAACAGGAGCCCAGTGCCAAGCATAGAGGCGCATGTTTACAATCTCAGCACTCAGGAGGCTGAGACAGGAGGATCACCGTTGAGTTCGAGGCCAGCCTGGGCTACATAGTGAGTTTAAGGGCAGCCTGTACAGCATAAGGAGACCCTGTCTCAAAAACAAAAAAACAAACAAACGGGAGCCCAAGGAGCAGGGCCAGGGGGCACTGTTGGGGGTCGTGGAGGGCGGTCCTTCCTTGAGGTGCCTGGTGCACAGCTTGTCCCATCCCAGTCTGATTTGGAGGATGCAGTGTTGCTGTGTGGGTGTCCTTATGTCCTTCCCATGTGGCATCTTTTATAGTTTGCATGCACGTTCCAATCTTCAGCTTCTCCTGAGGAGAGGACAGGCATTTGGGGTGCCCTGGGGGTGGCACTACACGGCCCCAGGTGGCCATGGTCTCTCCTACCTGGCCCCAGGCTGTCATGGAGGTTTGTGTGTGTGACTCTGGGGTCCCCTAAACATAACCTCGTGTCTGCCAACCTCCAGCAGTGTTTCCTGTCTGCATGCCCTGAGCTGACCACCCCCTGTCTCCTGCCCAGCCTTGCATGGTGGTTCCCCCTGGAATCCCAGCACTTGGGAGGCTGAGGCAGGAGGATTGCCAAATGAAGGCCGGCCTGGGGATACATAGAGAGACTCTATCTTTAAAAAAAAAAAAAAAAAAAATATATATATATATATATACACATACTGTCATGTCACAATTGTGAAACAATCATTATTTGGTGACAGGAAATAGCAGTGGCAGCATCCCACTCTCTCCAGGCAAGGGCAGCTTCTAAATCTCAGTCATGTGGCCAGGGTCTCTGTCCCGGTCCTGTCTGCCCCAGAGCCACATGGTCTTGAGGCTCTGGAGAAAGAGGCCGAGGAATGGGCGTCTCTACACAGCCACGCTGCCTGTGTGTGGGCTGGGGCGGAAGCCACGTTCTCGCTCCTCCAGTGGAGCTGTGCTGTCTCCTCTGCCTCCGTCTGAACAGCAGCTGCGTGCAAAATGTCACCCAAGGCAGAGGTGTCCGAGGTGACAGGTCGCGCCACCTTGGCACAGGTGCCCGCACTGTTAGCTTACAAACTCCCCCCCATTCCATAGCCCTGGGGCCTGGTGGTGGTCACAGTGGACACCCAGGTCACAGCTGCAGGGCAGGCTCGGTCACATGGACCAGTCTTCTCAGCAAAGGTGTGAACATCCGCGCTCCGAGAGCCAGAGAGTCCCTCAGTAACCCGGCATTGGCCCAGCTCAGTGAGTTTCTGATGAGCCAGTGGGGGAGATGGTTTGGGGGACTTTCTGGACTTCAAAATGACAAAAAAGAACTGCAGACTTGCGTCCCAATTTCACAGTTGTGGAAACTGAGGCCCAGGAAGACTGAATGGATGATTGGATGGATGCATTCAGACTTAGGACTGTTGACTGAAGAACTGAGCGTGATCCTAGGGCTCTTCCTAGTATGTCATATTGAGATGGGTCGGCATGGTAGAAAATAGCTAAATGCCCAAGGGAAACAGCATTGTTCATTTTTCTAATTTGATTTTTTTTTTGAGGTGCCAGGGATTGAACCAAGGGCCCCTTCCTGCTAGGCAAATGCTTTGCCACTGAACTATAGCCCCAGCCCTAAAATGATGCTAATTAGCTTTACTTTCACTTGTAGAATTGGGAAAGACTTCCCTAAAATAGAATAAGTGTTCATGAAAAGCTGTATTCTTCAGACTGTTGGAGATACTTTTTTTTCTGGGTGCGGGAGATACTTAAACATATTTATTTTGTCATTTTGAGACCCTGTGTTACTGTTCATCAGGACCCTAAGGCCCTCCTGTATTTGAAGTACGTGGTATAGTGCTGCGTGCACGATAGGCCCGTCACGCATGACACCCTGTTCTGCACGAAACCTACAGTCATATCAGCAACAAACAAAAAGCTGAAGTGGGCCTATGGTTGTGACAATGGCTAAAACAAACACCATGAAATTCAGCATGCAAAAATGATCTTTTTATTTTAATAAGGAGACAGGAAACCTTGTTTTCAGCAATTCACATGACAGATTTTTTGGGGTTCAGTTTAAAGCAATGAGATACCATGCCTGCTAAAAAGCAAACAGGACTGAGGATGTTGATTAAAAAAAAAAATGAACACAATCTGAAGAGCTGACAGGGAATGTCCCTGGGGTCTGGGATGGCCCCTCTGGGGTCCGGGGGCAGCCTTGGCCAGGAGCCTTGGGCAGTGTCTACTGCACAGTGTCTACACTCCAGTTGGCTGGGTTCAGACACCGGCTCCCCGCCTACATGCTGTGTGACCTCGGCAGAGCCACTCCCTGTCTCCGAGCCTCGAGTTCCTCCTTGGTGTAGCTGTTCGCTACAGCTCACAAGGTTGCCAAGACGCAGCGAGACATCTCCGTACGTTGCTTCATCGTCTGGCCGCGTGAGCAGGCTCTCCATAAATGCTGCAGTGGAAATGGATGATGCCCCAAGCACTGTGCTACCCAGAGGCCGAGGGCGCCGGGATTTTAGGACGGCCCCAGGATTCCTGGAGGAGACGCTTGCCTGGCAACACTGGGAAGCCCTGAGTTCTACACGCGCACACATCTGCCCCCTGGTGGACATATCCTGTATCACATCCACCCATGACTGGGCCGGGACAGTGGATATGATGGGCTGTTGCCGCCGAGGGATTAGGTTGCTGGTTAGCGGATTTGGAATAAACCAAAGGAGATGATCGTGGAGGCGGGCGGGCCGATCCAACCAAGCAAACCCTCTAAAAGAGACGGAGAAAAGCATAAATGGAAGAAGTCTGACACATTCCCACTGCCCTGGAGGGAAGCAGGCAGCCCCACGGTGACCTGTGTGGGGGACCACGATGCTCCGGGAACCGAGGCCTCGGACCTCCAGGTGCAGCCTTAAACTGTACCCTCAACGTGGGTGCCGTGGAGGAGGCCTGACCCCAGCCGACCTCGACGCAGCCTCGTCCTACCTGCACCCAGGGCCCAGGGAGCTGCTCTCGGTCCGCGGGCCATGTGCGTGCTCCCAGGCCTCTAATTCTGCAGCAATTTGTCAGGCAGCAATAGAACACAAATGCCAGGCACTGCTCAGAGGAAGTGGATTTCACCTGGAAGCGGGGAAAAGCGTTTGCTAAGGGTGGGGCGCGCGGCAGTGGGTTTCAGCTGTCCAGGTGGCGAGGCCCACAGGAGGGACAGTCGCAGCTGAGCGGGATGGGCGATCGCCACTTCCCAGATGTCCCTGAGGGTACCGTGCGACAAGTTGACCCGGGGCAGTGCACTCGAGCCAGCAGGGTTCCACTTCGGATGCGGTGCTCACTCTGACCCCTGGACCTGACTGGGGTTTGGGAATGTGACCCCCCGGCCTGGGGGTTTGCACATAAATGCACATCCTGAGCAGCTCGCTCCAATTCCCCGAAAATTACTCTTCTAAACATGTCAATTAAAGGCCAGTAGAATTCCTGATGTCTTGGAAACCTTTATTTTTTTTCAGTACTGGGGATTGAACTCCAGGCCTTATGCTGTGCTACCGAGCTACATCCCTGACCCTTTTTATGGTTTGTATTTTGAGACAGGGTTCCACTAAGTTATCCAGACTGGCCTCAGACCTGTGACCCTCCTGCTTCTGTCTCTCAAGCAGCTGGAACTGCAGGCGAGCACCGCCACTTTTATGTTTATTTTATTTTATTTTTTAACAAGTATTTTCCTTTGAAAGACATAGAATAGGGTATGACATCAAGTTTACCGGGGTCCATGAAGGCAGTCACTGGGTTTGTCCTGTTTGCATCTGTGTCCCCACCGTTTAGCAAGGAGCAGACAGTGTACGTACAAATACAGACTCAGGATTGGATCCAGAGCCTTCACAATGGGCCATACCCCCAGCCCCTTTTATTTTTATCTTTTTGAGACAGTCAGGGTCTCCCTAAATTGCCACATTTCCCAAGTTGAGCCCAGTCCGGGCTCAAACTTGCTAGCCTCCTGCCTCAGCCTCCCAGAGCGCTGGATAACGGGCGTGTGCCACCATCCCTGGCACAACAATTAGCATAGTTTAAATGAGTAGTTTGTGAATCATGTTTTAGCAGTTTAACTGACATATCATTTGCATACTGTCCGAGCCACCTGTTCAAAGTGTACAGTCCAATGACATATTAAGTGTATTCAGTGAGTTGTGCTACCATCACCACAATCGATTTTAGGAGATTTACATCACTCAAGAGAGAAATCTCACATTCCCTGTCAGTCCCCAGTCCTCCCACACTCATCCACTTCTTATCACTAGGGACTTTCCCCTTTGGAGAATCTCCTAGAAGTGCAGTCATGTACTATATGGCTTTTGTGACTGGTTTCTTTTGTATAGTGTAATGTTTCAAGGTTTGTCCCAGTTGTAGCACATTCTGGTACCTCATTCTTTTTTGTGGTCAGCTAATATTCCACTATATAGATGGGCAACATCTCACATATTCATCCTTCAGCTGATGCACACTTGGGTTGGTTGGTAATCACTTTTCAAAGGCTGCCCCTGACTAGCAATTAGTAGACTATCCCTATATTGGTGGTGTTTTCATTCTCACTGTTTGCCAATCTGATGCATCCGTAGCAGCTACTCATCAAACATTGAACATATGAAGAAGGCTTTTAAAAACAGCCTTTCATGTGCCAACTCATGAAAGATTTAAAAATCCCGGTAGTGACTGTGGACCACAATAGGAAAGTGCTTGTCCACCAAGCTGGACATGAACTTGGAACGACCTTTCTAGAGGGAAATCAGATGATGTGCATTGAAATTTCAGAATTCTGCACAACTGCAGATCCAGAAGTTAAAATTCTAAGAACTTTCCTAAGAAAATAATCACAATTGTAAGATGGGCATACTAGCACATGCCTGCAATTGCCACCTGCTGCGAGCTGGGGCAGGAACATCACAAATTTAAACTCAGACTGATAAACTCAGAGAATCACCGAGACCCTCTCTCAAAATTAAAACTAAAAATTAAAAATGACTGGGGATGTAGCCTGGGTTCAATCTTCACTATCTGGTTCTCCCACTGAAAAAAAAATAAAATAAAAAAGAAGGAAAGGAAATAATCACAGTTGTGTACAAATGTCTGTGGAGTTAAAATGGTTAAAAAGAAAGAAAGAAATAGCTTAAATGGTGAATGATAGGATAAAGTAAGTAACTTTGATTTATAGGTTTCATGCAGCCATAAAGAGAAGTGTATGCTGGGCATGGTGGCACACACCTGTAATTCTAGCACTTGGGAGGCTGAGGCAGGAAGATAGCCACAAGTTCGAGGCCCACCTGGGCTACATGGGGAGACCCTGTCTCAAAACAAAAACAAACAAAACAAAAACAGGAGTTGTAGAAGAACATTTAATGAGTTAAAGAAATGGTCACAACATATATCGGGTTTGCATTACTGTAACAATTACCTGAGATAGTTCCTAAGGAGGAAAGGATCATGTCTTGGTTACTTTCTCTCGTTGCTGAGACAAACACCTGACACCCAAAATTAGGGAAGAAAAGGTTTATTTAGCTTACAGTTATTGGTGGTTGCACTCCATAATCAGCTGGCTCCAAGGCAGGATGGCATGGCTCTGGGGCAACACTTCAAGGCAGCAGCCAGAGCAAAAGAGGAAAACACAAGCCTCTTCTCCATCCTTTATATGGTACACAGCCCCCTCCCCCTTCAGGGTGGGTGTAACACTCACAAAATGTCCTTGCCCTGCTTTGCACAGGATGAGGATATTTACAAAGTAAGAACCCTGGCTCCCTGCTGAGTCTCTCAGTTAAACTTCTTAACTGCCCAAGTTGACACAGTGTATCAACCATAACAGATCATTTGGGTTTGGTGTCCTTTGAGGGGTTGCCCCTGTGGCTTTGGGCACACAGAGATGGGGCACAGGCGAGCAAAGCCACACACCTAGTGGTTAGAAAGCGAAATGGGGCTGGGGGTGCAGTTCAGTGATACAGCACTCGCCATCGTGGATCCCACAGTCTAACCCTAAGTGACCTAAAGAGGTCCCACTAGGCCCCACCTCTTTTTTTTTTTTTTTTTAATGGTACTGGGCAAGTGCTCTACCCCTGAGCTACACTCCAGTCTCTGGGCTTCCACCACCTCCTAATAACACCACAGACCGGAGACCACGCCTTTAGCACACAGGCCTTTGGGGGATCTTTGCTATTTCAATATAGCACACAATGAACAATGAACAAGCAAGCCGTGTGACCACTAGCTGCTTTCACTTTTATTAAAAAAAAAAAACATGCACACATATAGCAAAATACGAACAGTGGCTATTTCAAAATAATAGTAAAAAATGACTTTAACTTTTTCCATATTTTACAATCACCTACAACGAACTTATATCAATTTTGCAGTGAGAAAAAAATTTTTTTAATTCAAAAAATGTTAGGCTTGACTATGAACTATGGGTGGTATATTTATAAAAAAAGAAGCATGCTTTAATATTTTACCTTTTGTTACAGTTTGTATACAGATGCGCCCCCCCACCCCACCCCATGTAGTCATGGAAGCGGCTGAATCTAACGTTTATGATTGATTTGTTGTGTAGCGCTGGGATTGGCGGTGTGAGTCCTGCACCTACCCAGGGGTGGAGCCGACAGACAATGTAAGGTCGGAATGCGGGCGTTTTCCCCTCTTTGGCGCGGTTTGCTCTTGCCGCTTGCAGCTGCCATGAATGGCTGCCCCCTTTTGCTCTGGCTGCTGCCTTGAAGTGTTGCCCCAGTGCTGTGCCACCCTGCCTTGGGTCCAGCTGATTGTGGAGTGCAACCACCAATAACTGTAAGCTAAATAAACCTTTTCTTCCCTAATTTTGGGTGTCAGGTGTTTGTCTCAGCAACGAAATAAAAGTAACCAAGAAATCCTTCCAGAAGTATTAACAACTAGGCATCATGAGGAAGCTGCTTACCAAATAATTGTACAAAGAATAGGGGTCATTATTAAACAATTCCCAGTTAGAAAATATAGTGGTAAAAATACACCCTTAGAACAGAACAAAGAATAGTCCCTAGGATTATGCGCCATAGGAAATGTACAGGATGAGCCTGAAGATGAGAACTGTACAAAACGGTGTGAACGCCAGGCATGATGGAGCATGCCTGTAATTCCAGCACTCAGGAGGCTGAGGCAGGAGGATCGTTGTGAGTTTGAGACCAGTTGGGTTACAAGGCTAGCCTGAATTGCATAGTGAGACCCCGTCTCAAAAAAAAAACCTCTATGAAGGAACATAGACAAACAAATAAGGAGATACTATAATTTCTGAAGAGAAGGTTGCATCATAAGCCTATCAATTCCTCCCAAAATAACCTACACATTTAACAAAATCCCATGGTAGGTCTGCAGTATAACTTTTGAAACTTAAAAAGATCGCGTAATTCATCTGCAAGGATAAATATGCAGCACTGTGGTTGTCCCAGCACACACTGACCTGCCATATTTCAGTATTTAGTTGTTTTTGCGGTGCTTGGGATCCAACCCCGGGTCTCACACATGCCAGACAAGCACCCTACCACCGAGCTGCCCCGCCCTCCAGCCTCAATTTAACTTTTGAAATCCGGGTGCGTTTTAGATTCAGTGAACTGAGCTGTCAAGATTAGCTAGAATTTCAGCTACTTTGAGTAAAAGTTATTGAAATTACTAAATTATAATAATAACCCCTCACTCTAGGATAGATCAAGTAGGCAGAAATAAATAAGAATGTGGAAGAATGTGAAAGATAGAATCCTAAAAATATTTGCACTCAGAACTCTGAAAATTGATGACACTCTTCCTCTCAAAGGCCAATGGAAGAGTCACAAAAACTGACCCCGCAGTGGATTTTGAGAAAGATTCTAAATAATGGAAATAGCATAAGCAATATCTCCAATCACAAGGCCATAAAACCGGGCCAATTAAAAAAAATATGAGAATAAACAGGACTTTCCTAACCAGGCATGATGCTGCACACCAGTAATCCCAGAACTTGGGAGGCTGAGGCAGGAGGATCACAGTGAGTTTCAGACCAACCGGGGCTACGTAGTGAGTCAAGGCCAGTCTGAACTACGTAGTGAGACCCAGACTCAAAAAAACCGAAAGGGGGAAAAAAAAAAAGAATAAACTAGGCTTTTCTTAAATGGCTCTTTTGGCAAAGAGGAAGCAAGATATCTATGAAATAAAGATAAAAGGAGCACAACATGTCAGAACCCATGGAATTCAATACAACTGCCTTCTAATGAGAATTTAAATCCCCACATAAGTAAACAAGAGAGAACCCTGGGTTGCAGATTCAGCTCGGCAGCATAGCACCTGTCTGGCAAGTACGAGGTCATGAGTTTGATTCCTGGTACAAAAAAAGAGAGAGAAAGAATGTTAAGCACATTTTTTAAAAAATCAGAAACAAAATGATAAAGGAAAGTGGAAGATGAAATTTACAAAGATTAAAAGTAGATTATTGAGATGGAAATAAAAGAATAGAATGAATGAATAAATCAAAAATTACTTATTTGGAGGGTAAAAGTGAAATGAAAAGCAAGCTAAACTAATCAAGGAAAGAGAAGGCTCACATACATAAAATAAGAAATCATTATGGGAAAATAACTATAGAAAGAGGAGAAACGAGCAATCATAGGAAGCTATTGTGCTTATATTTGCAATGTGAAGATTTGGAAATGGCCAGGTATAGTGGTGCACACCTGTAATTCCAGCACTCAGGGCCGAGGCAGGAGGATTGTGAGTTTGAGGCCAGCTTGGACTACATAGTGAAACCAAGGGACAAAAAAGAAAAACAGAGCAAGATGTAGCTCAATGGTACAGTGCTTGCCTAGCACGCACAAGGTCCTAAATTCATCCCCAGTACCACACTTAAACAAACAACACACACACACACACACACACACACACACCCAAACCAAACCAAACCAAACCAAAATAGGAAAAAAGGAAGGAAGGAAGGGAGGGAGGACAATTTCCTGGGAGAATGCAATTTGGAGAGAGGCAGTGAACATAAAGAGGCTGATTTCTCTAGGAGAACAAGAGAAAATGGCCAAAGATCTATGCCCCAAAAGCAACCAGTACAAAATGTTTCACAAGGGAATCCTACATTTTTTTTGAATCCTACATTTTTTAAAAACACTGTTAATTTGACCTTATTTAAACTGCTTGAGAGCATATAAAAAGAGAAACTGATACCTGATCTGATAAACATTAAAAAGGAAAATAACATTTCTCTAATGAATATTTATGCAAAAAAATTTTAATATGGAAGTAGAAGCTAATACCACATTACAAATAATAATACATCATAACCAAATGAGGACTGTTCCAGGAAGACTAGTTCAGTATTAGAGAGTCTCTAAAAATAATTAACCAGCCACGGAGATGCAGCACAGCATATAGGAGCACGTACAAAGCTCTGGGTTCCAGCACTGTAAAAAAAATAAAATAAAATCAATCAATTAATCATACAAATCCAAACAGAAAAAATCAAAAAGAGTTTTTTAATTCTAAAAGAGTATATAGCCAGGCATGGTGGCACACATTTATAATCCCAGCACTTGAGAGGCTGAGGCAGGAGGATTGCCATGTGTCTTGGTTACTTTTCTCGTTACTGGGACAAAACACCTGACACCCAAAGTGAAACAAGGAAAGGTTTATTTAGCTTACAGTTATTGGTGGTTTCAGTTCATAATCAGCTGGCTCCAAGGCATGGCACTGGGCCAACACTTCAAGGCAGTAGCCAGAGCAAGAGAGAAAAAAATGCAAGCCTCTTCTCTACCCTCCAATAGTACACAGGCCACCACCCCCCTTCCCAGGGTGGATGTAACCCTCACAAAATGTCCTTTCCCTCCTTTGCACAGGATGAGGATATTTACAAAGTAAGAACCCTGGCTCCCTGCTGAGTCTCTCAGTTAAACTTCTAAACTTCTCAAGTTGGCACAATGTATTAACCTTAAGAGCATATACAAAGCTCTGGGCTCCAGCACTGTAAAAAAAAAAATCAATCAATTAATCATACAAATCCAAACAAAAATCAAAAAAAGTTTTTTAATTCTAAAAGAGCATATAGCCAGGCATGGTGGCACACACTTATCATCCCAGCACTTGAGAGGCTGAGGCAGGAGGATTGCCCCGAGTTGGAGGCCAGCCTGGGCTACATGGTGAGACCCTGTCTCAAACAAAACAAAACAAAACAAAACAAAAATACCAGGAAGAAGCCTAACAAGAAGTACGCAGGACTTAGCCAAGGCACATTCTAATACTCCATATGAAAATGCTCATCATGTCCTTGGAATCCCGAGGAAGCCAGTCTTCCTGAAATAATACATCCATTTCCTTGACCTCAAGGAAAGGGTCAAATGTTTTTATCTAGAGAAAATGATTCTAATATTTACATGGGAACCTAGTGAGCAAACTTGGGAAAAGCAAAGCAAGGGGGGTGTGGCTCCCCAAAAATATCCTCGTCCTAGCTCAGGGGCGGAGCTCCTGCTTGGCACACACCAGGCCCGAGTCCCATCCCTAACGTGTGAGAAACCAACCGACCAACCAATGAACAGTAGGCTTAGCAAAAAATGATTTTGTGGTGGCGCACACCTGTAATCCCAATACTCAGGAAGCTGAGGCAGGAGGATTGCTGCGAGTTCTAGGCCAGACTGGGCTAAAAAGTGAGTTCAAGGCCAGTCTGAACTGTTTAGTGAAACCCTGTCTCAAAAAGATAGGGGGGAGCCAGGCGTGGTGGCTCACACCTGTAATCCCAGCACTCGGGAGGCTGAGATAGGAGGATCCTTGTGAGTTTGAGACAAGCCTGGGCTACCAAGTGAGCTCAAGGCCAGCCTGAATGGCATAGTGAGACCCTGTCTCAAAAAGACAAGGACTGGGGATCTAGCTCAGTGGCCTAAGTGCCTGCCTGGCAAGCACAAGGTCAGGGGTTCAAGGTCAGGGGTTCATTCCCTGGTGCAGCAAAAAAAAAAATAACCCAAAAAACGGGGGAAAAAAAAGCAAGAAAGAAATTTTCTGCATCTTGTGGGTGTGGATACATTCATATATTTGTCAAAATTCATTGAACTGTACATTCTGAGTACTTTTTCTTTTTATGGTACTGTGGGTTTGAACACAGGGCCTTCGACTGAGCTACATCTCCAACCCTATTCTATTTTAAATTTTATTGATCACTTGATGATCACATAATTTTCTCTTCATTTTATTTTATTTTATTTTAAGGCAGGTCAAGTAATTTTCAAATGGATAAAACATTAAATATGACCAGGCATGGTGGCACACCCTTGTAATCTCAGCAGTGGGGAGGCTGAAGCAGGAGAATCACTGCAAGTTCAAGGCCAGCCTGGATTGCATGGTGAGACCCTGTCTCAGAAAAGAAAAGAAAAGAAAAGAAAAGAAAATTTAACACATAAAATTTCAAAATTCCTAAAGAATTAATACAAAAGATAAGCATAGTAAGAGGTACACAATTAGGAAAAGGTAATAAGCAAAGTTGACATCCTCTGTACATGGAGAAGTTCTACACACCAAAAAAAAAAAAAAAGAAAAAAAGAAAGAAAGAAAGAAAAGAAAAAGAAAGAAAGAAAGAAAGAAAGAAAGAAAGAAAGAAAGAAAGAAAGAAAGAAAGAAAGGTAGATCTCAATACTGGGAATCTACAAAGCACCCAAAGAGAAAGGCCAATAAAAGGAGAAATGAGAACAATTTTTAAAATTTTTGAACTAATAATCGAGGCAAGCAAAGTAAAATAATAATGAGACTAAATAGCATAAAAATAATAAATCTGATATTTTCAAGGGGAAAAGACATGCTCCCCAGGCATGTAACCTAACACGAGATTTCTGCAGGGAAGTTGGGTGAGTTCACGAGCCAGCACCTCCCTTTTCAAAAAATGCACCTGCTTTGACCTAGAAGAGCGCTGGACATTCCCCCAGGGAAGTAACTGGACAATGAATACAAAGTTTTTACAAAACTGTTCACCACAGCACTGCATATAATAGCAAAGGCGTGGAAACAGTGATGAAGTAGGACGGAGATGTTATAAATGATGCAGAGCTCTAGTGACAGAGAAAGGGTGCTCACAGACTATAGTTTATACATGCTATGGCCCTATTTTTACCAAAATACACATTTGATGCACATGTATACTGAAACACTTGAGTGGTTACCTCTGAATTGTGATTTTTAGGGGATGACCTTTTTTCTATATTTTTTCCTAAAAATTCCCCTGAAATCACACACTACTTTTATGGGTACCCAGTTTTCTTAGCCACTCTACTTTTCATAAGCAATATTTATATACTCAAGATGTTTTTTCCTTCTAACTATTTTGAGGTTCAGAATGAACCCCAAGGCCCAGACCAGAATACAAAAAAAACCCAAAAAAACAAAAAAAAAAAAACCCCTGCCTATAATTTTTACCTTTGTTGTCCATTATGAAAACAATATGTAGTTATGAGTACTCCAACGAGAAATGTAAAAATGACTAACCTTAGGGAGAAAAGAGGAAAACTTGCCAAGGAGACAAACAGTTCTGTGTTCGGAGAAATCTTAATGGAAAGCAAACCTCTAGGCTGGAAATGAGCGTCAATTTGCGCATGAATTATGTATGGTCACTGTTAAATATTGCAACCATCCCTAACCATTATTTGTCTTTGCATAGTGAAAGAGGAAAGGAGAAGAAAACGCCCACATCACGGCCTTATCGGTCTTAGCATTTTTCCTCTGCCCCCAACACTCAGCCACGATCTCCCGCGCAGGACACACGCCGCGATGGAAACGAGAGACGCCCTGGGCAGGGCGACCTTCATGTCACCGCGTGATTAGGGCACAGATGTCAGGGTGGCTTACTTCTAGCAGTAAGTCCGTCATCCTTCAAAAATCACGAACGTTTTCTCTGCTAAACATGCTGGTTTCAAAACTGCCTGTGTGGATTCTTGGAGCTGCCTGGGCGCGGGATTGGGATTATGCTGGGATCCACGCAGTGCGTGGGGCAGGGAGGGCAGCAAGCATGACCGCGCTCAGGAGCTCGGTCTGCACCCACCGGAAGCGCCCGCGCTGGCCGCTTCTGCTGCCGGCCGCTGCGCCTCTCGCTGTGTATCTGCTCCCTTTCCCTTGGCTCTGTCTGCTCAGCTATTGGCGACACGCGCCAGCTCCACTGGGCACCGGCCTGTGAACAGGAGCGGGGGAGGAGGGGGCTCTGAGTGCAGCTCACACAAAGAGCCCGCCTGTGTCCCCAGAGCACTGCAGAGGTGGCACGGTTGCCCTTTGCAGGGGCCTGAAATAGTACCACGGTCCTCGGCCATCTTTTGGTGACATTTGTCTGCAACCACTTTTCAAGTATTGTCTGGCCCTGTGGGTGCGTGCACCTGTGGGCTTGTGCCCAAAGCTCATTTTCATATCTAAGTAGATCCGATGTGTTTGTGCAAACACGCACACACCCAATTTAAAAAAACAAACAAACAAAAAACCCACTAGTCAAAAGTTGTATGTAAGTGTGTTTTTAAAGTCAAAAACATTTCCCTAGATAGGAATCCTAACAAATGAAATCGACATTCTTTGTTCATTACAATCCTAGTGTGGATTCTTGCTGCTATGAATTTCTGATGCCAGGTGATTTCAGGGTTGGTCAAGGTCCACAAGAAGTCACAGGGCTGAGCGCAGCTGTCCCCACGTGACCACTGTCCCTGGCATCATCTGAAGGCCCCTACTCTAAGGCTGTCTCCCCAGCCCTCCTTATTCTGGCTCTGCAGGTACTCAGCAAGTTAATGATTTAGTTTTTGAGTCACTATGCACACACATTTTTGCCTCAGTCGGTCTGGGCACATACCAGAGACAGTGGCTGAAAGCCAGAGAAACCCTGATCTGTAGCTTTCTACCCACCAGGGAGTGAAGTCCAGCAGCCCGACAGGGAACGAGCCTGGGGCAAAACTGAGGTTCCGCAAGCAACAGGAGAGTAAGCTG
>RJWT010016187.1:0-19993 GCA_004365215.1 Cuniculus paca | reverse complement strand
CCGATCAACAACTATGACCCTTTTCAGCCTGAAGAAGCCAGATCAGTCATCGCCCATTTCTCCCTCACGGTAGTTCCAGATACTTCTTCAGAGGGGGGTAATGTTATAGGCAGCTAAGTTAGATAGAAATATTACAGGCACTCAGACAGGGCCAGGCCCTCCAAGAAGCTGACACAGACGACCAGATATCCCGTGACCTTGGAGGAGATAAGACACCTCCCGCTGTGGGCCAGATCTCAAGACAAAAGGCAAAACTAATGCAACCACACCCAAATATCAATACTCTAAATAGGTATGGATCACCTTGAGGAAGCCAGAAGCCACCATCCCAACCCCTACAGGAAGAGTCACCACTCTGTAAGAACGCTCCCTTGCTACCTGACTCGCTTTCTCATTTGTCCCTGATTTGGTCAATTTTACCTGAACAATTAAACTTATTGGCTGACCATAGTTCTGTCCCACCTCATGACCCTTTGCCTTGCGAGTTCCCAATTTTTCCCACTTTAGACCCGTTTCACCTTGTGGTTTTATTCTATAAAAGTCCCTAGAAAAGCCAGTCTTTGGCAACCCACTCGGGACCCGTTCTGTCTCTCTCTCTCTCAGACAAAAGCTTTCTTTCTCTCAATAAATATATTTTGATCATTTAAAAAAAAATTACTTCAGTCACTGATGGATCTAAGATATATGAACTCAAACATTCATGCTCCAAAGTCCATGTTTATAAGCATTATTGCACTATATCGGCTTCCCACTGAAATAGTCACTAACGGTTACAAGAAGCTTTCCATTACATCTTGGGAGATTCTTATATTAAAATGTTGGGTAAAAAGGCATAGTATATAATTGTACTATACAATATAATCAGTAATATACATACCCTCTGAACATTGGAATTAGAGGTAAAATTTTTCCTTTTTGTTTTTCTGCACTATAATTTTCACAATTAACATATAGCATATTTAAAATCAAAATTCCCCAATAAATTCTTACTCTATATCAAGCATCTGATCTCTCACTCAATTTTGTTTCATTTCAGCCATACTTACCTGACAAACTTTAATGGATAAAGATTATAACCTAACATATTGACTCCCATACCTAGACAGTTAGTAAAACTTACAGAGGACACTGATCAGGAGAGAAGTGCAGAAAGAAATGTAGAAATGAGCTTCTTTGTGTAGAAAAATTCATAACCACAAAAAGACATTAAACAAGAGATAAGCAAGAATACTAAGTGGAAATTTGTTGCATTCAGAAAGGTTTTTGTATTTAAATTATTGTCTAATGATATATTTTGATTAGACGATTGTAAAATATTATGTGACATAAATTTGAAATGATCTTTATGTTATGTTACTAGACAAGGAATTTTTATGCACAAAGATACAGGCAAAATAAGAAAGAAGCAACCATAGATTATTTGCATTTTAAAACACAGCTGTGAAATAAGACAAAAAGACAAAAAGGAATTTGACAAGTGAAGCAGAGGATTAGGCCAAGAGTAAATAGTAGTACTGCTAGGTAGTATCTTAGGTGTGGGGCCTGCTTCACGTGTTAATAACATAATGCAAAATGCCACACACGAGAAAAGGAAATAATCATCAGAGGCAAATCAAACTGTGATTTTGTAAGTTCTATCTCAGGTAACATCTGAAAACTGGGATGTCAGTGGATTTGTTTGGAATCAGGTATCTTTATAAAGGGATTGAGTTATGAATAAAGAGAATCAGCATGGTCCAGAGTACTACTGGTGTGGCTGTAACCAACACAAAGAAACCAAGTGCTTATGAATCTTTGTTGCCTCACCTGTCACCACTGAGGCATGCAAGAATCAGCTCTGCGAGGGAGTGTAGCTCATTACCCTAATGACTTCTGAGAACTGCCAGTTTGCTAGCCATCATGTCTGTCTGAACCCTCAAATGTTCTTCCTGTGCCCTGGCTACTGCCAAAAAAGGTCAAACCTTCCAAAAAGTAGTAAGATTTAGGAGAGGGAGTCAATAACCTTGAAGAAACATTAAATTTATACCTATGATCCTGAAGGGATTCTAAGCATTGTTTATCAGCTTTGGTAACCAGTATCTACCACTCTGTTTTCACCTACCAGAACTGACTTTTCATTTAACCCTGAAAACTGAAGCAATCAAAAACATTCCTCCTAAACCTCCCACTTCCCTACACCCAGTGGAACTTGCTCTACCTCCTTCCACTTTTTCCTCCACGCCTCCATCTCCTCAGTAGAACAAGGCAACCTTTCCCCTACTGAGGACACCATCCAATCTCCTCTGGGTACCTTGCATACTCAATTTCTCAGAAACTCATTTTTGTTTTATCTCAGGAGCAGAAGGTAGAAGATAAAAACAATTTCTAAAAGTATTAACTAGGCTCTTTTTCTTAGTTCCTAAAACTGTGAACAACCTGAAAGAAATAAAACAAACTAGATAAATCACCTCACAATGAAAAGCCTAAGAGACTTCAGACACAGAACTATACACACCTCAGAAAAGTGCATTAAAAAAACAAAATAATCTGTTAACAATTTTAATAATTTCACTGTTTAACGTAGTACAAGTCTGGTATCTTAAAGCTGTTTTCTTTATTTTGTAGGAAAAGTAATTTTCGTAGGCATAATGGACTATATTTGTGTAGGAAAATATTTTTAATCTAGGACATGAATGCTTAAGTATTTACAAGAGAAACATCAAACTGACGCCTGCAATTTACTTCATTTACTAGAGAGAGAGAATGAGAATAACAGAATACAACAAAATGTTTATGAGGTGATGGCGTATCAGTATATAGTTGTTCACAATACTTTTTTTTAGGTTCTGTATTGTAGAATTTTCCATAACAAAAAATTGCAGGTTAAAATAGTTTTATTTTGGTAAAAATGCATTTTTACACACACATAGACTTACAAAAAATATAAGAATACAACCTAGTTTAGGAAATGTGGTAGTAAAACAATACTATTATTTACTTTCTTTGTTGTTGTTGCTGTTATTCACGTTTTCCAAGTTTCTACAATGCAAATTTAATGCTTTTGTAATAACAGAAAATTTAACCTTATACCTACTGCAATACATATTACCAAGTGCAGACTAGTCCTCAACATATGATCATTTGATTTATGATATTTCAACTTTACAACTGTGCAAAATCAATGCACATTCAACAGGAACCATACTTCGAATTCTGAATTTTGATCTTTTCCTGGGCCAGCAAATAAAGCATGATATTCTCACTGTGCTGGACAGTAGTAGAGAGCCATGGCCCACTCAGCCAAGTGATCAAGGGAGTAAAACAAATGCCCCATAGTGGACTATATTACTAAGCTATGGTGTTCAGTATGTTAGATGTACCAGATACATTTTCAACTTAACAATATTTGCAATAGATTTATTCTAAGTAACCCCACTGTAAGTCACCAAGCATCTATACCTAATTCAAGACCACAGGCCAAACATACTTTGGCCCTCATTCATTCTTTAAAAAAAGGGGGGGTATGCTGGGGATCTAGCTCAGTGGCCTAAGCGCCTGCCTGGCAAGCACAAGGTTATGAGTTCGATCCCCGGTGCTGCAAAAAAAAAAAAAAAAAAAAAAAGCCAGGCGTGGCAGCGCACACTTCTAATCCCAGCAACTCAGGAGGCTGAGGCAGGAGGATCGTTGTGAGTTTGAGACCAACCTGGGCTACAAAGTGAGCTCAAGGCTAGTTCAAACTGCATAGTAAGACTCCGTCTCAAAAAAAAAAAAAAAAAAAAGACAAGACCAAAAATAAAATAGAGAACTACATTAAGAATATAGAAAAAGAATGAAGTACTGGGAAAAGTTTCACTAACAAAGAAGAAACACCAATAAAATTTTTGAAAGATTGGAGGAGAGGAAGACATGCTTTCAGCATGAAAGAAAGCCATAAAAGCTGCAACTATCTAAATGCTATGAGAAAGTTACACAAAAGGAAAAATTTATCTGTCCATTACAAAGTCAACTCAATGTCAACTTAGAATCGGCCAGTGAAACACAGGGCAGGAGCCACTTGGTAAGGTCACTCTAAAAACAATAATTATTTGAAGAACTATATATACTCCACTACTTGACACCCATCCTTTAATCCCTGACTGAACAGAGCATCCAAGTGGCTGGACACTGAAATTTCTTTTCCAAAAAACCTAAACAAGCTGGTTAGAGGTGACTGGGGCTTCTGCAGGAGTATTAGCATTTGAGGCCCAAACACAGCGGGTCAGCTGTCCTCCCACAACCCAGTGAAGTCTGAGGGTCAACTTGCCTCTCCCCTATACATAAGGATCATCAGGCAAAAGAGGAAAACTAGCAACATGACCTCTATAAATTTAAAAAGCAATTCAGAAAGATAAAGAATAATTTAGAGAGGAAAACAAAAAATACCCCAAACAGTCAAAAAGATTTTCTTAAAAAACTATACACAAAGAATAAGATATTGAAGAAATCTCTGAGTATATAAAGTAAAAAGAACAATTAAAAAGACAAATGACATAAAAATTTAAGAGATCCATCTAGGAGATTTATCATCCAACTTAGAATTCCTAAAAAGACAATGTAAGGAAAAACATATTGGAATATTTCTCTATAACAAATTATCCCCAAAGCTCAGTGACTTAAAACAACATTTATTTAAGTTTCTGAGGGCAAGTTGTCTGGGAGCAGCTTAGCTTTATGGCTGGTTATAGCTCGGGATCTCTCCTAAAACTTCTGCCAAACTATAAGGCAGCCATAGTCAACTAATGGCTTAATTAGGACAGGCACAGGACCTTCACAGCCAATCTCACACACATGACTATTGGCCAGAGGCCCCAGGTTTCTTCGTGGCCTGCTCATGTCATGGCAGCTGGATTCCTCTAGCACAAGAACTTCAAGAGGGAGAGCAACCACAGCAGGAATCATAATGACTTTCATAAAGTAGCCCTCAAAATAACATACCATCACTTCTACCATATTCTATGGTCATGCAGACCAGTGCAGATGCAATGTGGAACAAAATTGCCCAAGGCAATAAATACCAGTAGGCAAGGATCACTGAGGACTATCCCAGAAGACGGTCATATCAATGATCACAAAAATCACAAGAAAATTTTTCTTAAGAGTTTCAGAAATAGGAATCTACAGATTGGAATGATACAGTAAGTCCTAAGAAGAAAGAGAAAAAAATTCTCATAGATACAAATGATAATAAACGTTTTAGATCTCTAATAATCAGATAATCATAAAAGCATCATGGAGAAGGGAAAAATGCTTGCCTACAAGGTGTAAGAACTGTATGACTACCAGAGTTCTCATTAAGTAAGTGGTAAAAGACAAGGGAGTAATGCCTTCAGTTTTTTTTTCATTGTTTTTTAATTTTAAGGAGAATAAAACAAAACAGAACAGAGCTAAACACAACAAAGCATTTCAGAACAGAACACTGCAAGTGATACAGGTCTTCAAGACATAATAATAGGAGAGTAACAATGAATGCCTTCAGTTTTGACAGAAAATGTTATCAGCCTGTCATTCTATATCCATCTAAATTAACAATCAAGCGTGGCAATAGACTAAAATTCCTTCTACAGATACAAAGAATCAGTGTAGCCTCCACACAAGCATTATGAGGAATATCCACAAGAATTCACATCAGTAACACAGAGAGACAGAGACAGAGGAGGAGGAGAAAGAAGAGGAAGAAGAGAAGGCAGAGAAAAGAGGAAGAAGGGGAAAGATGAGATGAAGGATCTCAAGGAAATGGCCACAGAGTATTCCTAGAAAGCAATGGACCTCACTGTGAAACTATTTCATGCAAAGAACAGGATGATTATGTGAGCAGAAAAATAAAGACATAAAAAGATATTACCACAATACAATTTTTAAAATAAAAAGGGGTAGTTGAAACTTCAGGGAAAACAGAAGGCAATACAATAAGTCATGGTCCAAACATAAATACAGTGGTGTACCCCTGTAATCCCAGCACTTGGGAGGCTGAGGCAGGAGGATCGACACAAGTTCAAGGCCAGCCTGGGCTACACCATGAGTCCAAGCCATAAATGTATTCTTTAGCTCTGTACTCAACAACCATAACAAAATAATACTAATACAGATACTCTTCATTGTGATAGAGTCAATCTTGGAAAGGAAGACATTATTGCAACTGTAAAACAAAATGTCAGCAACTTCGACAATTTAAAAAGTAAACAAGTAGCTGGTAAAAGGTAAAAGGAAGAGATTATGAATAGAAAAAAAAAAAGAAGAGTAGAAGTACCTATTAGTTCATTTAAATAAGGGGGTACCGAGATACTGAGTACTATATATATTTATTATAAACACATTAAATATGTAAAAACAAAAACAATTACCAGTTTGCAAGAGCACACAAAAAAGAAAAAGATAGGAAGATAAAGTAATGTCAATAAACTAAACCCTTGTTTTTCCAATTTCACTATATGCTGCCAAAGTGAGCATAAACCCTTGTTTTTCATATTGAGAAAATCAACTGATACTAAATCCCATGAATAAAAACATCAAAACATTCTTTTCAACAAAGTTATGTCCTGAGCATAAACTTTACTGCTGATCATTCAGAAGACATGAGGCTAAATTTGGACTGACCCTTTCTCCACTCTTCTTTTGTTAAATGTACTTATATGCACAAAAAAGTATATGCATGCTTAGATACATGGGTGCATGTGTGAGTGAGTGCGTGTGTGTGTGCGTGTGCGTGTGCGTGCGTACACTAAATGCATGGCTTTTGCTTCCCCCCCCCTCCCCAGCAAGCTTGTCTGGGAGAGGAATGGAGAAGAAAGGAGATGAGAGAGACGGGAGGGAAGGAAGTAAAGAAAAGGGACAGAGAGAAGGAAGGGAAAGAGGGGAGGGAGGGAGAGAAAAAGGCAGAGAAAGGAAGGAAATCACTGGAATGTAACAAATAGTCATGGAAGGGAGCATCCTGGTTAACTCAAGACTGAGACTATAATTCAGTCTTTTCCTTCAATTAAAAGGTTATTCAATAGCAATCTACCAACACACAGGAACATAGCATTCCTTCTCATTGTAAAATTCCTAAGGCTAATTAAAACGGAAGTAAAAAGTGCATCTGATTTTTAGAAATACTGAAGGAGTGAGCAGACGGAGGAGACACCAAAAGTATTTGAAAGCTGTTATAAAGATCTTAATTACATGGGGAAAAAAGCCAAATAAATAAGCAAATACATACTGATGGACCTCACAAGTCTAAAGGATAGTTAAACAGAAAAGAACAGAGACTTTACTATATTGCTACATCAGGAAAATCTTCCCAGCAACTGAATGGACTGTCTATAATAAAGATCTGGTCCCTTATCATTCTGCTGTTTAAATAGAAACTAGAAATCATCTGTCTGTAATGTTTACAAATGGTGGAAGATTTTACTGGATCATCCCTTACATAGTAACTATGAAAGTTCTAAACTAAAAAATTCTGACTTACCAACATCCATTGCAGTTTCCATAAAGCTTTTCTGTCGTGAAGCAAATTCTGCAAGCAATTTCTGCTGCCTCTCTCTAGCCTTTTGTCGCCTAGATTAAACAGAAATAAAGATATAAGTACCAAACGTGCTTAAAACTATTCTATTGTTTTTGAGGAATATATAATATATGAAAATCCCCTGTCATAGAGTGAAAACAATCTATTTTCCAGATTATGTACTAAATTTCATGTAAGACTGTATTGTTTTTAAGAATTCTAATGCTTTAAAAAGACTTCAATCTCACTGACTCAATAAATAAAAATAAAAGCCAAGATATAATCTAAAATCTGAAATAATAAAGTAGGTAAAAAATTTGGATTTTCAACAACAGAGGTTTCTGGGTATATATCGATGGCAACAAGAACAAGAAAAGTCTTTTTTCAGCAAGGGACTGACAAGTTAATCCCAGACAGTAAACTGGTTTCTATAAAAAGCCAAGATGTCTAGATTTAAACAAAACTTAAATGATTAATTAGATTTCTTGTTACCCTAAGAACAGGTCTCTTGGGGCCAGGGACATAGTTCAGCGGCATAAGTTTGATTCCCGATAACAAAAAAAAAAAGAGTCTCTTCTAATATAGAAGAGTAGAAGTTAGTAAATTTCCTAATTTCTACTAAGAGATATTCCAACTTTAGTTTATTTGGAGGTAAAAGGAAGTGAAAGAGTTTTAAACACAACAAAGAATAAAACCATATTCCAAATCTAAGTATAAATATTCCCTTGTGTTAATTCATTGTTTTTATTATTTATCCCTTATCTATTTTTTACCTACTTCCTAACAATATTTTAATTTCAGATTGGTTCCAAATAAAACCCCAATACTAATTCAACAGGCCCACAACATAATAAAAGTAAACAAACAAACAAAAAAAAGAGATGGGCTTCCCCAGATTATGTGATACTAACAATACTAGTGAGCATAAAATTTACTCCTAGTAAGAGAAGGTTAAAATAGTGATGGTAAAACAAAAATAACTCCTATGGTATCATATTGGAATTATAACTATCAGAATAAACTAAGAATCTTCAAAATATACAGACATGAAATTAAATTTCTCTTTCTCTCTCTCTCTCCCTCTTTCTCTGTCTCACCCCCACACAAACAGAGACATACAGAGACACATGCTCACTTATCCCCAGCTCTGTCCACTAAGAGGACCTGAAAACAGCTAAAATAAACACATGGTCCCTGGCTTCTAACTACTGTTTTCTACTAAAGGTCACCAGGACTCTTTGGAGAAACAACTAACTTCAAGTATGAGATGAGCCTGGAAGATCTAATTGCCCTAGAAAATAAGAACATGCTCAAAGAATTATGGGCACAGAGCAAAAGGACGCAGAGATTAGCTTGAAGGAACTCCTAGTGTAACCTAGGAAATCTAGAAAAATGTGAGCATCAAAATGTATAATGAGCACATCCAATTATAACCCACAAGATAAAGCAGGAACACATGAGTTCATACAATAAAAACAAGTGAATAATATATTGAACAGAGGTAAGAAATGGAACATTATCATATGTCAAAGTATCTCTCTACAAATTACATATTAATCACAAAGGAAGGAAAAGGTAACTTAATCTTGAAAAAGTGTGGAAGACACCCTCTTAATTAAGTGATCAAATTTAGGCACCAGTAATGAAACAAATTGCAATTATGTGACATCTGATCAGATGCAATGAAAAGAAAACACTCCATTGACATTCCTGCCAAAGATGCATAACTGGAAGCTAAACAGGTAAGTCCAACTTGAAGGACATTCTATAATGCTGCTCCTATAATCGCCAGTAGTGCCAAGTTACAAAAATAAAAGCTGAAGAAACTGCTCATTTATTGCAGGAGACAAAAAGACAATTAAATGCAATGATTGATTATGAACCAGGCTAAACAGGCATTTAAACCTGACCTCTAAAGATTTAATCATAATCAAATACAATGTTAATACCTATTTTTTGAAGATAGGGTCTTACTAATTGTCAAGGCTCACCTCAACTTTTAGGTTCAAATGACCTTCCTGCCTCCCAGTAACTTTGACTTCAGTCACATGCTATCACATCTGCCTTACTTTTCTAATTTTGATAGTAGCAATGAGGTTATGTAGGAAAAGGTTCTTACTTCCAGGAAATACATACTAAAATATTCCAAAGTGAAGGAGCACCACACCAGCAAATTACTCTAAAATGTTTCAGGAAGTTCCTTGTATTGTCCTTAAAACATTTGTTAGTTCAAGATTGCTTTGAAATGAAAGGTTTATAAAAATTAAGTCCAGTCTCAAATACTTTCAAATATTTACTACAGAGGAAGAAATTACAGCAAACTAAAAAGTGCCTAGATGTTCAAACAATTCTAACAGACCTCCAAAATTGCTACGAGGAACATCATCAGCATCTTGATAGAATATATGTTTAGTCTCCTATATCAGTACTCTGTCAATTTATAAAATTTGGTATGCTTCTTTAATTAATGCCATCCTAAGTTCACCTTTAAATGTGTACATTAACATTCAGAATAAAAATGTCCATAGACAGTATTTCAAATCTAAACATAAAAAATAAGAAAACTTCAAGTGGAACTGCTTGACATTAGGATCAAGACACATTCTTAGTATCAGTGTTCTATGCAACCAAAAATGGAATGTCATTGTTGGGAATTTTTAAAATTTAGGCCATTAACACAAGATATAAACAAGTTCTAGGAGATTCAGTACATTTCAGAAATTTTCCACTATTATCCTGGAGATGAAGACATTAAAGTTGTATATTACTACAACCAGCTAAGGTTTCCAGTTTGTAACATTTTTCTGTTGAGTTAATTTATCATGAAAGGGATACCAAGTTTATCTATAGCTATAATACTATGAAATGGATTATCATTAAGAGTTTAGGAACTGCTCTGCCTTATTATGAAACTTAAACTAGCATACAGAATGCACAAGTGAAAACCACATCTCAATTCTTAGTTGTCTACTACAGAATTAGTTTCAAGTGCTTGTCAATATCATAACTGTTTAAAGGAAACAAAACCTATCACAAGGAAATCTACAATCTTTACAGTATTACCTATCACCAGAGCATTCAGGTCTTTATTTTTTAAAAATCTATTAGTAATAATTACAAAATATCCTTAACAAATTAACTTTCAATCACCTAATGTCTATCTTCCATATTAAAAAAAGGCACTATGATATAATCAGAAGGAAACACCACTAATTTAGAAAAGGTTAACAAAAATTAAAATCTTACTTTGTTTTCAATCTTCTACTTTTGTCAGATTATTAATTCTAGGTGGTTACTAAATTAAAAGTAATAAGTTGCCATCTAAATTATAGGTTACTTCTTTATAACTTCTATTTATAAAGGGCAAGGTTATGAGAATAGAAATGTTCCTAATCCTTAATCTACACAAGCTTTTACGTATATCTTTAATATGAAGTTTCTGTAACAAACTTTTTTATTACACCAGGGTAGGAGTACTGTCACTACATATGTAACTAAAATAGCTCTTGATACTGTTACCAAAGGATGACCTCCTAACCAGCAAATCAAGTAGGATTGCAGATCTTATCTGAACTCTTAAAATACTGAATAATCTGAGTAATTTCTTCTATCTAAACTGTCTCCCTCCTGGACCTTCTCTAATACCACTCATTCCAGCTTTCCTCCTATTCCACTCCAGTCACTTCTTCAGTCTACTTTGCAGGTACCCTTTCTACAGCCATTCCTTTCAGTGTTTTTCCTCAAGTTTTATAGTCAGTCTTTTTATCTACTCACTATGCAACTCTTCCATACACAAGGCTTCCACTATTACCTCAATGAAAAAACTCTGTAGCTCTAAGAATTCTCCCCCTAAAACACACTCTAACTAGATACCATCACTTAGATGTCCTCCTAAAAGTCATTAAGGGCCAGAACTGAGCATACCAATTTATTGCTAAACCTTAGCCCTCTCCTAAAACTCCTTATCTTGGTAAACAGGAACAGCATCCAAGTGGAACTGTAGAACAATTTATGACTTCTCCCTCAGCTCCCATACCATACTGATCATCAAGTCTAACAATCTGTACCTGCTAAGTATCTTAAATACACCTCCTCCTTCCCTTAACATTTTAGTCCGTTCGCCACACCTTGCCCACCTAGATTCTTAAATTGCCTGGTCTCCCAATTGACAGTCTTAGCCCACTCTAATTCATCTTCATGTGATTTCATTGCATATTAATACCCTTCTTAAATCCTTTGATGGCTTCCCGATAACCATGTACATTATAAAGTGCCAGTTCTAGGTTATCTGGTTACTTTTCCTTCCTTATGTCCCACTACTCCCAATAACACCCTGTGCACCAAACGTAGTACTTATTACACTAGCAACTCTCTGCTTACTGGCCTATCTCCTCCATATAGTATCAATTCCTCCAGGTCAGGAAGTCCAGCACTAGACACAGTTTTATATTCTACATCCAGAAAAGAGCCTGGTTAGTGCTCAATCACGGGGAGTGTGGTTGTCTGCATAAAATCCATGTTAGGTTTTCCCTGATGACTCAACCCATAACTGCCTATGTTTAGTTTTAAAAGTAACTACAAAGATAAAATAACTCTAGGAAATATCTCTAAAGTACACTTCATACTATCAAATGATACCTTTTTCATACTGCTCACAACAGCACAGACAACAATCTGTTGACAATGATTTTTACCTGCAAAAAGAGAAGACTCAGAAAAAAAAAAGTCTAAGGTTCTTAAAATAATAACTAAGACAATCCTATCTAACGCTCTATAAGGAGAAGTATGTACCTTAAGATTTGCGGGGCGGGGTACTAGGGATCAAACTCACAACCTTGCACTCACCAGGCAGGTGCTTACGCTGCTAAGCTAAATCCCCAGCCCCAGAAAAAGATTTTTAATGTCCTGAGCTTTTAGCTTTATGTGAATTCATCAGAAAACATCCCCTAACCTGTGTTCGCTCTTGCTCTTTCAAGTGCTCTCTCACGCACGTGCTCTGCCTCTCAGTCTCTGTCTCTCTCAAACACACACACACACACACACACACACACCCTTCCTGGTCACTCAGGATTCATGCTGTCATGCTGATGACAGCAGAGTAGGCAATGAAGACAAAATCATCAGGAAACAGCCACAGTAATACAATTCTAACATAAACTTTAACAAACAACATGTACTAGGAACCATACCATGTTCCTAGCTTGTAATCCACAAATTCTACTTATAAAAAACAACATCCAAGAAAGAAAATCAAAGAGAGAGGAGTCATAAATATTATGACCTAACAATAATCTAGAAGTCCAAACGCTAGAGGCATAATTTAGAACACCTTTTTAAATAATTAACAATTATATGTTGGTAAAGATTAAAGGACCAAAAGGAATTAAAACAATTGGATTTTGAGAAATATTTGAAATACTTTTTCTACTCTCATGTAAAATTGAATAGACGGTTTTTGAAAACAACAAGAGAAATATTAGATCCCTATAGCTATAGCAATAACAATAGTAGCAATTTTTCCAAAGAAGCCAACAAATTTAAAGTAGTAATTTAATTCTGGGGTCAGAAACTCTCATTATCTTAGTCCCATGGAACTCAACATACTATGCATGTAAGTGCTGGTCATTTCAATTCCATTTTTTCTTTCAAACTAATCACCTATGACTGTAATCAAAAAGTAGAAAATTATCAATCAACTGTACCATACATACTTAAAACATTAAAAAATAGAAATTACCTTTCAGCTGGGCAAGGTGGTGCATGCCTGTAATCCCAGCACTCGGGGGGCTGAGGCAAAAGGATTGTTTCAAGTTCAAGACCAATCTAGACTACAAAGTGAGCTCAAAGCCAGTCTGAACTACATAGCAAGACCCTGTCTCAAAAAGATAAGACAGACAGACAGACAGACAGAGAAAGAAAAGAAAAGGAAAGGAACGGAATGGAACGGAACGGAACGGAAAGAAAAGCAAGCAAGCAAGCAAGCAATTACCTTTCTTCTTTGTCCAGAGTTTTCTTCTCTGCTGCAGTGATTTTTTTGGGTGGAACAGGAGGGGTCACTTTTCTACATATCTCTTCAATGATGCGTTTGTTCATTCTGCTTTGCAATGCAGCTTTTAGTAAAATTCTTTCTACTGCAGTTATACCATCTCCATGACTATATTTAGGAATTTCTGGTTGAATTAAAACTTCGATGTCATCAAGCCACGGAGGATAGTAAGAGTTTTGTTTTCCTGAGAGTTTGTGGTGAAGTTTAATAAGCAAAGACAATATACTTTCTTTAATTTCCAAAATGGCTGTTGTTAACTGTGGAGTTGAACCAGGAGCAGACCATTTATTGGAAGTTTTGGGACGAACCACCTGATTTGCTTCACTGGCACTGCGATTGATGATCTCCTGAAATTTCTTTCTGCGCTCTGCTACTAAGCTGAAAACTTGAGCTGTGCCAGAATTCTACCAATACAAATGAGAAAGAAATCAAGAGAAATTATCAGCATGAGCTCTAAGAATATGTTACTACATTTCCAAACGGAATGCTCAAAGTGTCACCCAAAGATTTATTCAATAGTTTGGCTCTTAAAGTCTGTCCCTTCACCTCTCTTTCTCAAATAGATTTAGTCCCATTTTATCTGGAAATAGCAATGAGAAGAAAGATTATCAGCAAGAATATCTCTTTCTCAACCTCCTGAGTATATCTACAAAGAAAAATAAATAAAACTTAAACAATATCTATAGTCATGCTGAAAAGCAATCATAAACTAAATTTCTCCAGTTTAAAGGAAGAAAAGCTCTTCTAGTCACTATTTATACGAAAAACTAAATATACTCTTCACTAATTTCAGAACGATTTCTATAGTTTCCAGTTAAAAAAATTATGTTAATTTTTTAATTTTCTAAGTTAATGAATCTGAACTAGTAATTAATTTCACTTTTATGGAACTTCAAAGTTTGAAAATTACTTCTTACAAATGCTTAAAGTTATTACATTGAAATATAAGGATGAAAAATCAAATTGATTTGTTTCACATTTGAATTTCATTGTGATTTATTTGAATAGATTTAACTGTTTTCCTCAATAATTTATCTTCTAAGCAGTTTTTGACAAAGCAGTCAAACTGCATTAAAACTTTCAGAAATCATCTTTTAATTAAGATGTGAGTCAGTCTAATGGATTTCGTTAGTTTTTAAAGGAGGCACAGAAAAGATACCCTAAACTAGAGTATGCATTGTTTTTTAACATCCAAGCTCTTTTTTTTTTAAAGTACTCTCTACCTTCAACACAGGCAAAGGCTGACTCTTAAGAGATTCCAATATTTAAATTAAAACCCCTTATCATGTTCACAGAAAAAGCATGTTAAAAACAAAGTTTTTACAAATAGATGCTATAAAAGAATGTCTGATTCAATACTCACAAAAAACCTAGTTTGGAGGAACTAAAACAGCTTAAGTTTAGTAAGCTGGCATGTCATTTCAAATTTTTCATTTCTGCTTTAATTAAAATTAATTAAGCTACATGCAATGAGTGCTGTTTTACAAAATGAGTCCAAATACACAATATGAATAGTTTAAGATTTCGTAGGCTTATCTTATCAAACTAACTGCCATAGAAGCAAAAAAACTTTTTAAATGGACATGCTGCTAGCAATTAAATTTATTTTTATTTAAGAAACAGTGGAGTCATTTTTAACATGTTAGTAATTGCCGCAACATTAAATGTAAATAGGTCCAAATGTGCTACTAAAACTGGTACAAAATAGTTCTAACACTAATAAGAAAAACATACTATTAACTACTCAGTATTATTTTTGGGAGTAATAATAATACAAATCTTCTTTTAAATGAAGACTAAATGGCTTTATTTAAAAATATATATATATATAAATAAATTAAAGAAACTTTTCAGGGGTCAGGGTGCTGAAGATAGACCCCAGGGCCTCATGTGTGTTAGACAAGTGCAGCACCACTAAGCCTCAAACCCAGCCCAATTTTTTTTTATTTGGCCATATTAATCAAACACACACACAACACACACAAATACTTTCAAGGTGGGTTTTTTTTTTCTTTCTCATTTCCAGTTAAAGCCATGTTGCTAGTTAATGCAAACATCATACACATCTACCTCTCTTTGAAGAACTTTAGGCGGTCGTGAACGCTGGCAGGTTAAAGGAAAAAAACTGGTAAGGCAGAAGTTGCTTAAATATATCAAAAGAAATAAAAGACAATTTAAAGTTATCTATAACCACATTCTTTTTTCTTCTGGGTATCACAGATGTAATCCAAACAATATCTCCCAACATTTTAATACAAAGTGTTTCCCTTTTTACTTTCACACTTACTTGTAAAGAACTCAAACTATCAGAGCTGGTACTTGCAGGTGGGTCTCTCTTCACTTCAGGAGCAGTCTCTGGAACTCTCACTCTAACATAGTTTATAAAGTGTCGCATGTTTGATACTAAGTTACTCCCAGGAAACCAACTGTCATGACAACGCTCTGGTCCACCCACTGATACCTAAAACAAAAATAACCAGTATGAAAGCTTGCCACTTCAGTTGTACAAGGTACAACAGAGATGTAACAAGTCCAAAAAATAATTTTCTGCCTGTCATACTCCTAAATTCCTTTACAGTGTCATCTACAAATTATAAAGTAAATAAATTTAAATAAAATCAAATTGAATTAATAAAAAACAAATTGAATAATAATACATTTCTCAATAGTAATATGGCTAAGTCCAGTAAAATTATCAAACTAAAACATACATTTTCGTATCTGAAAATATTTAACACTATAGAATACTTTCTTCCTTCCCCTGTCTCCCAATACTAGGAACTGAACCTAGGGCCTTCACATTGAGCTACATCCCCAGCCCTTTTTATTTTTTGAGACAGGGTCTCACTAACTGACCAAGGTGCCCAGGCTTGGCCCAAACTTGTAATCCTCATGCCACAGAATATTTCTCATCACTCATTAGTAATAATGCATAATAAAGTGAAATTAGTAATAATGCATAATATAGTCAAATAATGCTAGCTTCAACTAAGTATGGAAGAAAGTCTGAAAAACCAACCAAAAGTATGACTTAGTCCTAAAGGAATCTTAATGGCCTTTTAATACATTCATGATGGGGCTGTAACTGGTATGTCTCACCGCCAAGCAGCTCAAACTACCATACATGTGTGACTTGAACCACCAGTACATGCAAGACTGTCCCCTCGGGTGGCTTGTACCACAATGGGTACAAACAGAGCTAATCACTTGTACCAGTCTTTTTACTAATAAAATTAATAAAAAGCCATACAATAGGACAGTCATGCATGCACCACCAGTGGTTCAACAGGAACCTGTTAATATCTAAAAACACGCAAACAAACAAAGACAAAACACCCTGATGCAACTTAGAACACAAAGTAGTACCTAGAGTTTTGTTTGATTTTTGTTTTTACTTTAGCTGTTATTATGCTGTGTTGTATTTGTCTTTCTGGATAGGAGGTGAAAAGAATCTTATATTAGTAAAATTATTTTGTGGCAGCAACTGATTTTGGAAATAATACTTCTCTTCTAAAGCCCTAAAACACATTAACAACTTGTATTCTTCACTACTTTAAACCTTTTCGTATTTACTTCACCTCAAAATCTTGAAAGAATGTTCTACTAAAAATAACCCCTAATCAAATTAATAGAATTAATGTTTTAACCATAACAATGAAATGCATCAATCATATTCCATAAGTTAATTTTTGTGATATGAACAATAAATCTCAAATTCTAAAATTCAATAAATAAAATAATTTCATAAGTATCAATGCAAACTCTAAAAGACCTATACGTATTTGGAGACCAACAGGGCCTTTTCTAGTACCGGTAGTTTTTCAGAAGATCCTACACGAGTATGAAGAATTCCTAAGTATATTTTATGTTTACATTAGTCTATTAACAATTGCCTACAGTCAGATAGGGATAACCGCCTATATAAAAGTTTTAACATACAAAAAACAACTTACCTCTTCATCTGATTCATCTTCAGCAGAATTTTCAAGTCCTAATTCAATCAGATACAAGACCATGCAGAGCACATGTTCTGACAGATTTTGATGATCCATCAAAATCTTTAAAAAGGGAAGAAAATGACGCATAATTTTTTCCACATAATATAAATCCAAAAACATTTTAATACAGGGGAAAATAATCAAATATAATTGAGCATATTTGATAAAAGTCAGTATATAAGTGAAGATACATCTTGGTAAAAGGACTAAAACCAAAAACAAGTTTCCTTTACAGATTATATAGCACTTTAAGCACAACCTAGAAATAGTTTGCAAATTTCCTTAAAGTTAACAAATCAAATAGCCCACTAAAACCATTAACATAAATATATCAGTTTTTAAAAAAAATTTTTGAAACAGCATCTCATTGTGTTCCCAGGCTGGTCTCAAACTTGTAGGCTCACATGATCCTCCCACTTCAGGATCCCTGGGACTGCAGATGTGCACCACCTCGCCTTAGAAAGGTCATCTAACAAGACTGTCTTACACCCTAATCTGTTGATACTCTTGTCCTAAAGACAATGTATCAGATAAGTAAGTTTGTCAAACAGGATAACTTATGCAAATGCAAATTGCTTAGCACAATACCTAATAATTAGAAACATGATAAACATTTATAAAATATCAATGTTCTTCCAATTTGCCTTTAAGATTCTGAACTTCTGAGTATTGTGTGCACCTGTGTAAATGTGTATGTCAAAGTGTGGTTTATATGATAAAGGAAGGAGGAACGGTCAGTAGAAAGGGTTCCCTGAGGAAATACAATAAAACTGACCTTACACATACATCACACAAGGCAAACTTTATACATCTTACACAGAATTCCAGGCCTGCTTACACCAATCACTCTTCCAATGTGACAAGAAAATAGCTAAAAGACTGTAAGAAAAAATGGCCTGACAGCTGTCATCTTGTCCTTATTCTGAAACTTCCAGCCTACCAAGTAACGGAAGAGACAAAGGAAGGGGTTCTGCAGGGAGTGGCGATGTCACAGCTATCAGTAAGATACAGAACAAAAAGAGGACAGGCTCCAGTGATGGCGAACCTCTCAGAGCTTTCAATGATAACAAATAGCCTGCTGTGACCACAGGTTCACCACCAACAGCTGAGCCCCATGGAAACTGCCCTAGCGGCTGAGGGACTTAGGAAAGGACCTGGTCACTGAAGACCTAATCCATTGTAACTAAAAATAAAGATTTTCATTTGCCTGACTTTCTAACACTTACTTTCACCTCTGAGAGGGTCTTTCCACTTAATTTCTTGTGAAGCATAATGGTAAAGAGCACAGGCTTTCAAACCCTTTTAAAACATGATTTTTTAACACAAATTCTGTCAGTACCTAATTGACCTAAAAGAACACATTTCAGTCTTATTTTTCTCATCTCTAAATCTGGATAATAGTCCAGAATTGTCATGACAATTACATGAGTTAACATCTGTCATTTGCTTTTAATATAGTTCCTAACAACTGACACTCAATGACAGAAGGTTCAATGATGTCAGTGGTGTGACAGAAGCTACAAAAAGAGGGAACTGCAGGCCAGGAGTCAAAAAGGGTCGTCTTTCTTCTTTCTTCCTTCTTCCTCCTCCTCCTTCTCTTTCTCCTTCTTCTTCTCCTCCTCCTCCTTCTTCCCCCCACCCCGGTACCAGGAATGAAACTCACAACCTTGTGCTTGCCAGACAGTCACTGTGCCACTGAGCTATATCTCCAGCCCAGGGTCATCTTTCGAATCCACTACATTACACAGGGAACCAAGCCACAGCCATATGCCTAGTTTGTATTAGTAACACTAACAAAGATTTCAGATTCCAAACCCATTGCCTATCATTACTATACCATCTTTTCTCAATAAATAAAATACTCTTAGCTAAATTTCAAATAAATTTTATTTGACATTCTGTGATAACACAAAGGATGTCATTATTTTAACTGAGTGACTTAAAAGCTTGAGGGGGATCGCTTTACTAGGTACTGTAAAACTAAAAATGATTTTTCTGGAGAGTTCTATTTTAGCATGTTCTTTAGCGTTAAACATGGCAGTCAATGAATGTGATTTGTGACAACTGATTTCTAGAAAGGACTTGCCAATGCAATAGCAGAGAAGTTTTTATTATAATTAAAGTCAGAAAAGCTATTATAAACAGATTTGAAAATTTAAAAATATTAGTCTTGGAACAACTAGGACATCCTTTTTATTTTTGATAAAATACTATTTTATATTAAGCAGGTTTTAAAAGTTAAAAACAACTTGAAAGAACAAATCATTTGAACTGGAGCTAAAGATGGCAGAACAGTAAGCAGCAGAGTAAACAGTCTCTCTGAGAGAAACAGTTCAGATGCTGGAATATAACATCATGGAGAGGACAAGAAGGAAGCAAGTGGGTCCCCTGGACCAAGGAAGAATCTAAAATATGAATTGAAGCCCACAAAGAGAAAAAAAAAAAGAA
>RJWT010016186.1:0-20008 GCA_004365215.1 Cuniculus paca | reverse complement strand
AAAGCGGGTACAGTACAAAACTAAATAGGTTGAGGGGAGACAGTGCAGTGTTAGCAATTAGGAAAATGGAGGTGTTCTAGTATGCCACTTAGAAGCCTACTGAGTTTCTGAGGAATAATATTGCTGCTGAAACCACAAGTTTCTCCAAAAACAGAGCTTCTGGGTGATCCATGATCAGCTCTTAATGCTTTTGAACCTTCATTCGCAGAAAGAGGGCTGTGAAATCTGCCTGAAGAGACGCTCCAACTCAGCTTCAGGTGTCGCCAGTCACGCAAAAGGTCAAAGATGTCCCAGAGGTTTGAGTAGGTGACGTTGCAGAGTAATGGGATTAGACCCAGAAAGTGGACACCAGGGTGAGTCAGTCAAGGAACCTCCTCCACGAGTTAAGAGAGGCAGCCGCTGTGATTTCTGTCCATCAGGATTCTATACCTGCTATGGACCCCTGATTATTCCGTGGTTTTTGTTCTTTCCTTTTTCTGAATGCTTATTTTATTATTATTGTACTATTCCTACTTCATACATATAAAGATATGAGAGAGAGGGGCAGGTAGTATTTCATTTAGTTAATAGGTTTCTTTGTGTTCAAGAGCTAATTTCAGATATAATGAAGATGGTATATCCCTAAACCCTGGATTTTGAGCTAAATATACTATACCAACTACATGGATCTTACATGGCAAGAATGGTGCACTTGGAGGAATTTCAACTTTCCCTAGCATGTCTTTTTCATTCTTTCTTTTATGAGTGTATACTCTGATTTTTTTTTTTTTTTTTTTTGCAGCACTAGGAATTGAACTCATGACCTTGTGCTTGCCAGGCAGGTGCTTAGGCCACTGAGCTAGATCCTTGGCCCTTGTGTTTTTGAGGCAGGGTCTTACTATGCTGTTAAAGCTGACCTTGAGCTCACTTTGTAGCCCAGGCTGGTCTCAAACTCGCAATGATCCTCCTGTCTCAGCCTCCCGAGTGCTGGGATTACAGGCATGCACCACCATGCCCAGCTTATACTCTGATATTTAATCATACTCATTTTTAGCAAACAACACATTAGATCTCTGTCTTTCTTGTAGCTCTTTGTGACCATGAAACTAAATTTTGGCCAATGATTTGTAAGAAGACTTGATGTACACAGGTTTCAGATAATCTTCCAACAGGTGCATTTGCTGAACTTTCTATACTAAAAATCTAACTATTATAAAGGTTCTGTCTCTAGGAGGGAAAAATTTCCCTACCATTGCTGAACCTCTGAATTCTCATATAGATGACTCCATGTCCTATATTAAGATCAGCTTTTAAACTAGCAGGGATAGAAGCAAGGCATTAAGAGGCCACTCGAGGAATTTGGGCAACAGTTTAGGATAATTGCTCAGACAAGAGTGGTAACAGTGGAGGTGATGCCATTCTGAATATATTCTAATTTTTATGGCCAACAGGATTTTCTGACATATTAAATATGGAATTTGAGAGAAAAAATATTATCAAAGATATTTCCTAACATTTTGGCATGAACAATTGGAATGGTAGAATTTCTATCACCTAAGATATTGAAGACAGCAAGGAGATATATTTTGTAAAGTTTGATCAGAAGTTGGTGACTGACCATGGAAGGTTGAAAATGCCTATTATATATCTAAAGTGAGCTTTTTCTATTTTTCATAGCTATGACACTGATGTTGTGTTTTTACAGTAGAATTTCTTCATTTGAAATGCTTATAGATGAATTGTCTTAATGTCAGTAACAACATTCTTGTATATTGATAATTTTTGTATTAAAATGTTATAATAAGTTGGAAACTGAATTTAAAATAACTTGACGATTCTTAAACGTGTGTCTTCAGTCCAAATTTTTATCTTAACTTCAATGCAGATTGGGTCAAGGATTTTTTTTTAATCTGGCTCTCTGAAAAGTTGTGAAAAGAAACTCCTTCAAGTTGATTTCTGTATTCCCATGCAACATCACGAATGATCTTGGATACTCCCTATTTTCCTAACAAAGTATGATGGCCTGGTATTACCTGAACATTGTTTGATCAGACACAATTTGTCCAAGAATTCCTGATTCATTTACATAAATGATGGTTTTCAGAAACCAAGAGCTGCCTCTAATATTCTCATTGGTACTAATGCCTTTTGTTATAGATTCTTTCATTAGATAAGATGAAATGGGATGAAAGCAGAGAATAAATTGGGAGCAATAATTATTTTGAGAACAGTTGTAATTTTGAAAATTATCCTAACAAATTTTGTATAAATGCACATACTTAACATGAATAAAGTTCTTTTGAAACTTCTCCAGATGCTCTGTTTAATAATCACAATTTTACTTTCTTCCTTTCCACTTTCAATAACATTGCTCTCAGAAAGGTCAGCAGAGACCTTTAAATATCTGTTACCTACCATACCTTTTCTAGTCTTTACTTGATGCCTTTATACATTTGACTCAAAGTTAGGCTTTTATGTTTCTTTGGCTGCTTAGACATAACTTTCTTTTCCTAGCTTTTCTTCTATTCTATGATCACTTATTTGTTATTTTCCAGTGTTTACTCATTTTTCCACCATACCTTTACAACTGTGATGTCCCAAAATGCACCTGTGTATTAATAAGCTTTAGTTCATTACTATTTACAGCACTTCATTTATGACAATTGTATGTATAACTAATGTAGGCCAATAGGCCTTTCTAATTAAAACAAAAATCAGAAGCAAAATTCTCTGCAATTTCAAAACTCTGCTCACAAGCCCTCTTGGCCTATGAACTAAACTTTTCCTGTAGTAGATTAGTTGGCAGTTATGGTAAAGGCAAGTCACAATACATGACATCTTTAACCAAAATGGAAGCAATTGTTTTGCATTTTAACAGGAGGTTTTATAGTTTTAATTAATTAGTTAGGCATTTTAAATATGCTATAATCATCTTTGCTGGACTTATTCATTGAGAAAAAAATTTCAAGATTCTTATCAGATTTTCCAAATGAAATTAAAATTTAAAAGTTGATTTTTAAACTCTCCTTTAAGAATGATCATCCCTTAAATGCATTTGGAATGAATGCAGAAAGATAGATGTGGCACTTGGAATGAATTTCCATACATTGTATGAATAATGATAATGTGGTTCCATATTTTCAGTATGAGATAAGTTTAATCTACAAAAGGGCTGCCATGGAAATGACTTTCAAACCTACCTATTATTTAGTCAAGGTTATAAGATTGATTAGATTGCAAATATAATTTATTTTTTCACCTCTGATAACGTTTCATTTCTTCTTTATGATTCACATCGAAAAAAATCATAGAGTTATATATTATTGCCAAAATACGGTTGGTGTGAGGATGTGTGTAGAATTTGAACTTTACCTAATTAAGTGAAAAACAGAATTTGCTAGGCATCGAAAATATATAGGCTGATCTTAATAAGCTTTTAGATAATCTGAAATGTACTGTTGAAATATTTCAACTCATCAAAGTTCAAATACTTGAAATTTAAAGGGACTTGTTAAAATTCATATCTATTAATACAGGAAATATTCAGTTAGTGGTTTTATTTCATTGATTTGCATAGAATCCAATTTATTCTTTTGATATATATGCAACAGAAAGCATTATTAAATCAATGCAAAATATTTGTCAAGGTGAACAAAACATTTCTTTATTCTTTCAGACACATTATTCTAATCCCATGGAAATTTCTTTAGCTTGGAAAAGAGAAAAATAATGTATTTCAATAAGCAAAATAAAAGATGAGATTCAAAAATCATGTTTTATAGCAAAATTTCAAAGAACATCGAACGTCAAAATTGCCACTGACAGGACTAACACTAACACAGTAGAAAAGGTTACTTCTGTAGTTTTAATACAAGTGAAAAAATTTTCTATGTACACCCTGAGTTAGAACATTTGCATATTATTTTACAATATTTGCTAAGTATCTCTATTGTCTTATCTGGAGGTTGAATCTGAGTGTGTATATTTTTCTAAATGAGTGTAAATGTCTAAATTGTGGAGCTGTTGTGGAATTGTGTACACTAGCACTGTATAATAGAAAAATAATGCTATTCACACATTTAATTTTAAATTTTCTAGTAGCCACAATATAGAACAAAAAACAAAACAAAACAAAAAAAAAGAAGCTGGTGAAACTTTAATGACATAAAAATCTATTTAAAATATTACCATTTCAACATATAACTGTTATACATTTATTTATAAGAATTTTCATAGTTTTTCATATTGTATTTTCCAAATTCACCATTTATTTTACAATTTCACTCTATCTTAATTCAAGCTAATCATATTTCAATTGCTCAATATCCCTACATCACTACGTGTTGGACAGCATATACCTTTATTGAGAAATTGTGTGGACTGTGGACCTGCATGGTGTTTATCGGTATTGTTAATTAAAAATCTATACCATTTCCCTATAGTTAATCATCAATTTAGCTCATACCAATGTTTGTATCTGTTTCCAATGGATCTTACAAAATTACTGCAATTTTAGTAACTTAAAACGACCCCAACATGTTTATTACAGTTATGAATGTCAGAGTCTAAAATGGGTTACCAGGACTATTGTGGAGTTCCCTGTGACACCCAATGGGTCAATGTCTGCTCTGGTTGACTCTGGAGGCAGAAGACGGGGTATTTTTCCAGTATGAGCAAAGACTGACCTTATGGTGAAAACAAGGAAGCTCCTGAGGAGACAATTAAATGAAAGTTAATTATTCAGTCACACTGTCATCATGCCTTGTTGACCTGTCTTCCCACTTAAAAACAAAAATCTGTGCTCTGTTGCCTTTGTTGTTCCTCAATAAATATGAGAGTCTGAGTCAGTTCAGGGCTTGGCTCCATTCCAAAGTTCCCTGGCCCCCTGACAAAGGTATTCTTTGTCTCTCCTGTCTTCATTCATCTCTATCAGGGTTTTCTGGCCAGAACCTGGCTAACTATGCTACTAACTAGTGTATTTTTGGATAATATGGGATACTTTCCCAACCTCAAGTTTCCAAATTAAGCACATCTGTAGTATCCCATTTACCATGCAAAGAAACATATTCACAGGTTTGGAGGAATTAAGAAATGAACATATTTAAAAGGAGCATCTTACCTATCACAATACCCAACCTGTTCAAGGCAAGATTAAGTCCAGAAAATTGTCCAAGGACTTTGCTCAGTATTAGTCCTAGGTAATGGACCTAGTGTTTGATTTTAAATAATCGTGATGGTATGAATGCAATACTTTCCATAGATGTGTCTAAGATAATAGCAAGTGGAGTTTTCCATTTGTGAAGTGCAGTAACCCTTCAAAAATACTTGAGTAGTTAGCCATGAACACATATGTCCATTCTCAAATTTTTCTCCCTCCATGTGATTCCCTTTATTTTTAGCTGTTTGTATCCTTGATCTCATATTTTGTCTACCTCCTGCCAATCCAATTCTTTACTCTCTTGCATTCTCATCTCCTTCTCCTTTGGACCTCATTTAATATTTCATGTGAGTCCTGCTTGCTACCAGAGGTCATCTGTACATGCTTTCTTCTTACTTGAAATATTCTATACCTCCTTCTTCAATGTTGGCTTAAAGAAAGATTTTAAAACTATAAAACAATTAAATTTCTCACTTTCTTGTCTTTTTGTTTCCCTTGCTGAGGTCATGAGTGTGCTAAATTTGTCATTTCTGAGTGTACATACATGCACACGTGTGTGTATATATGTTAAGTAAGCATGAACACAAACCTTTGGTTACAAATATTGAGATGTCATCCTCACTTTAAGCCCAGGCAGAGACAAGCACGTTTTTCTAAATTACTATTTTTTCAAAATTGTTGGTTATATATGTATATTACAAGGATCTAAATTTCAATTCATTATTTTGTCTCAAAACCACAGCCTCCTCTAATCTCTCTGCACATGAATATCAAAGCAGAAGCTTCAGATCTATAAAATTCAGTCTTTTGTGAAAGTGAGCTCCAGCTTCCATTGGGTATTTAGTTGACCCTGAATGGGTGATGTTGGATCTCTCTCTCCTTTTTTTGCAAACTCAGCTATAGATGTAAAAGAATGTTTGCTTTGTGCATAGTACATACATAATTTATGCAGCATTTCTTTCTTTTTGTTCTGTGCTCTTAGAACCAAAAGCCCTCTCTACTCATTTATTTCTATTTGTGTTACAGGGCTTACTTCTGAAATCCTCATTGCCATCTTTGTTCTAGAAGAGCAAAATGAGTTTTCTGTACCATAGAGGGATTCATGAGTATGTGGACACACAGCAACAATAAAAAGATTTTTAAGCCGGGCCTGGTGGCACACGACTGTAATCCCAGCACTCGGGATCTGAGAAAGGAGGATTGTTGTGAGTTCGAGACCAGCCTGGGCTACAAAGTGAGCTCAAGGCCAGCCTGAACTGCATAGCTAGACCCTGCCCCAAAAAGACAAGGGCTGGGCATTTAGCTCAATAGCCTAAGCGCCTGCCTGGCAAGTGTGAGGTTGTGAGTTTGATCCCCAGTGCCGCAAAAAAAAGAGAGAGAGAGAAAACCATGTTCGTGGGGAGGTTTTATGTTTTCTTCTCCTAGATATATTGGAGAGAGAATCAATGTCACTGGTGTTACTACTCGTCTTATGTTTTAGCTGCAGAGCTGTTCCATGGCCAGCTGGTATCCTCAGGCTGGTAACCTCCCAGGGTTAGAAACTGTGAAGGAGAAAAGAGAAGTACTATGTTAACTGAGGTGGATGAAAGGAAATTCACGCCAGTTTCTACTCAGTGAAATAAAAAGGAACCCGTGGATATACCAGGAGACGTGCCTGTGTGAGCTCCTTAATCTCCATCAAAATAATAGCTTGCAGTGTATGCCATAGATGTGAACTCTAAGTTTACCCAGGAACTTTCATAGTTTATTGCCGTAGATACATGCATTATCTCATATGTTTTATGGTGTTGAGTCCCTTACATCCTTCACGGCAACTGTATTCATCTTTAATGTTGGACATTCACTAGAGTGGTCTCAGAAGAATACGATACAAAGAAATAAATCTTAAATGCCCACAACGTCACATGTCAGTTAAACATACTCAATTGCAGAAAAACATCAAGAAATAAATACATAATTTTGCTGCATATTAGCCTATTTAAATTTAGAAACCAGGCATGGGTTCTTGCTTTTATTCTATTTCCACCTTTTCCCATTCACACCTCCTCTCTCCTCTCTAAACTTTGCGTCTCTCAGTATCCACATTTCTCAGGAAGTAACATGGTCAAGTTGAACAGTGGTAACACTGCAGAGGAGGTGAGATGTAACTCATGCAAACACTGAAGTGCTACTTAGTCACTTTTGTCACTTTCTAATTTACTCTCATATGTTTGGATGCCTCAGAGAATTCAGAGTGTGTGCCTAATACATTTTAAGAAATGTATCTGTTGTAGCAAGTAGTTTAATGTTTAAAAGACATTTCCTTAAAGACCCCAATTTATTCCTGTATAAGTCTTTCTTCACCTTGAAATTTCTGCTCCATGCAGTGCCTGATCAACATTTTTCAAATACTAACATATACAGTGGCATGTGTTATGTACCAAGAACTGCTGATCTCCTGCTGGGGAAGTCACTTTCTCTTCACAGGGCACAGCTTTAGCAGCAGTGAAGATTTGGGACCTCCTGATTTGTCTCTGACTCAGTCATGTTTAAATATTAGCTCCCCACCATTGTAAAAGAAAACCCAAATCTACTCTCCAACCTTCCAAAGGGCCTCCCTTGCTGCTCTCCTGGCAACCTATTGCTGTCGCAGTAGTGCATTGATTTGGTAAGCTCACTTGTCATCAGAGGTGAACAAACTGGCAAACAGAGATGAACAAACAAATTGTAAGTACTGGTGGAGTAGAACACACATGGTCCAAATGAGCAAAACTACCAAAAGAGCTTCCAGACTGAAGGTAAATTTAATTTTAAGGTCTTGTCCTTAGGTAGGCATGACAATTTGTCCCAATTACTGTGTAAATTGAGCAAGCAAATAATGGTACAGGTAAATATTTTTGTAAAGCAAACAAAGGAAAACACCTGCATTTTCTTTCTGTTGTGAAATATTTATGATAAAAATTGGATTTATTTTCAGAAAAGTCTTGTTTCCCTTCACATTTGAATTAGAAAGCAAGACATCCAAGTTTACAAATAACAATGTGTGATCTTGAACTTGTCATTCTCTCTTTTAGGACCTTGGATTTCTAATCTATGAAATAAAATTGGATTGGATGCCCTTGGATTCCTAACATGTGAAAAGGGATTGGATATGATGGTATCAATGACCCCTGCAACTCTAACATCATTTTATGTTGTGCAGTTAAGGGCTCTAGCAAAATAGAATCCTATTATTTTTACTGAACCAATTAAAAGTGAGCAGTTTTTTAAAACCATTGTTTATAAATATTAGCATTTGAATCATCTTCAATTTTATTAAATGCAGATTTTGATTCAGTAATTCTGGGGTGGAACCTGAAATTTAATTTTTATACCAAGCTCCCAAAGATTGAGGTGTTTCAAAGTCCAAGCACCACACTTTGATTAGCTAGGGTTACACAATTGTGGAGTCTCAACTATCAATAATAAATATATATATAATAAATTTTCTTACAAACATGGAGACACAGTCATGATCGATTATGATACCTCAATCAATGTTTTAATACATGGATTGTTTCTACGTTTTCCACAGTTACAACATAAAACTAAGCAATCAAAACAATTTTAGCTAAATGCAGTTTTTTTGCCTTTACTCTTACATAGATTTAATTGTCTTGCTTTTTATAAGTTAGTGATTTTTAAAAACTAATTGACTGCTTTAGTCTCCTGTCAACAGAAAAAGAAAACATGCACTGCCTCAACTTGTGTCTTCCGGCTTCCTATTAAAGGACCTCAAGATTCCAAGTTCATTCTTCAGAAAATCACCAGCAAGGTGCAGTTGGGAATAGAAATGTATAAAAAGGCCCTGCTCAGGTGCTATGGGAGTCGCTTTCAATTTTCATTAATATTTCTCCTTTCTCAGTCTAATTTATGTCAGGCCCTGAACCTATGAATCTCACATTAATTTGGACAGCTGGTTTCTGCCCTAAAGCCAAAGAGTTGGAAATTGTTTTATTCCCTGCCCCCATTCCACATACCAACCTGCTTTACTCACAAATAATCAAAGTCAAAATGTAAAGGCAACATGTTGCTAAGTGTGTTAATTAAGGTATTTCTTCTGGGAGAGCCTTTTACAAGTTCAATCTGGTCATTACACTCTATTCTTTTTTTTTTTTCTCACTGTATTCTTGAAGATAAAATCTTTTGCATGCTGACAACTAGCATCAAAGCTTTATCGTGAGTGCTCCAGTGACTCTGACCGTGGAAGTACTGCCTCCATTCAGATTATTACCAGGAGGGAGCAGTGTCACAGCAAACATGAAATAAATCATTGAGTTCCAAGGTACTCTCTTTCTAATAAAGAGCTGAAAGATTAGCCAATTGAGGTTCTGGAAACATTTTACTATTGTTTTTGCTGTTCCGAGAGGGAAGCAGACCTCAGAGGCTCGGTGGAGCTAGAAAAACTGGGCTTTTGGAGTCGATTGGGGTTATAAAACAGAAGCCTCACCGAGGGGGTTGAGCTCAAATGAAATCCTCAATTGTCATTTTCTCCTTTCTTAAGGGGTCCATTGCTGGCATTCTTATTCATTATGTCTAATCAGGTTCTCAGAAATCAAAATTTAACAGCTATTCTGTGTCATTCTAATAATTGGTCATATCTTGACAATTTTTTTTAATTTAAACTACTTTTGCTTTTGAACAATTTAATATAAAATCATCATCTTGAAATGAGTCTGTTAAAAATAGCAGAGACCTTGGTTACTAAGACTACTGTTATTTAGAGTCAAAGAACAAATATAAATACATTTATTAAAAGTGTGTTTAGGTTGTAGCTGGACGCATGCTTATCATTAGCTCAAAAGATGAGAATAAAGCTTTCACTGTGTACTGACATAAATTATTTATGGCAAAGAGTGGATGGACATATAAAGAGGTTGTTTTTGTTTTAATCTAAGTTATCAGCTGAATCAAAAATAGGTTTTTGACACAATTTACTCTGAATAATTAAAGACCATACTCCAGATGTTGTTTAGAAACACACACACACACACACACACACACACACACACGCTAGCAGAATATGTACTCAGAATAAAAATGCACAGAAATACTGAAATGACATATTTTTTGCATCTAAATTGTAATTAAAGTTACTTCTTAGAATAGCATCAAGCACCTTACACAGATCAGAAAATTTGTTTATAACTTGATGAGAATTTATGGAATAGGAAGCTAGACTGGGCGTCACAAGTCCTAGAACTTGAACTGGAACATGAGCAACAAAAGGATTTCGTTTAGTGAAAAGGTGGGAACTGTCAATCTAGTTCAACTCTCACTTCAGACATTAAGAAAACAAAGTCTCTTGGTAAGTGACTTGCTAGTTGATGGCAGTGCCCAGAGTTGGGTTAAGTGTCTTGAATTTAAGCCCAAAGATTTTCAATTACAGGCACAAAGTTCTCTGGCTATTGAATAATACATGAATCTTTAACTGTGTTTATTTCAGTACTTATTTCTGAAACATACGTAACATTTCCTAAATGTTCTTAAAAAGCTTGGAAAGACATGGTTTGAAATGCATGGGGTGTCAAAACCCCCAAATCCACAGCAATGATTCTTCTGATTGGGATGTAGAATGGGATAGTTTTGTGGATGGACAAGCTCTTCTGCGGCCTTCCAGTATGTTGTTAATCTGCGTAGTGGAGTTCTTAACATACTTTTTAGAAATACCATAGAGCTAAATTGACGTGGTGTCTGTGAGTTTAAAACTGATGTAGATTTTATTAAACCAGGCATGGTGGTGCATGCCTGCTGTAATCTTAACTCTCAGGAGGCTGAGGCAGGAGGATCATTGCAAGTTCCAGACCACCCTGGGCTACAGAGTGAGCTCAAGGCCAGCATGAACTACATAGTGAGACCCTGTCTCAAACAGAAAAAAAAAAATGTAGATTTTAATCTGCACATTTCTCCTGAGATTTACTGTGATTCTTACTCTTAGACATGACAATCCTTCCTCCTTGCCCAGAATACATATATTTATAGATCACAAAGGAAAGAAAATTACATATAGCATGAAATTATCATGTAGATCCAATTATAAAATATGCATTAGTGATTTTCTTTAACATTTTCTCTTAATGTCATCATTTTATTGGAAATATTTTTGTCAAATATAATTTTACTCTACTGTTACAGACAGAGCTCTTATTCTGAAACATTAGAAGGTAAATAGTCTTTCTAAGGAGAAGAAAACTGGGAAAAAATTGACAATTTAAGCCACAATGGAGAGATCACATACAAATGTATTCAGTGAAGGTATTACTATTGTGTTTTTAAGAAAAGAAGTTGAAAATAGGAAAAGGATGGTACACATCACTTTAGATCTATATTTTAAATAAGCAAACCCAAATTTTTCTTATGATTCTTCTTTAAAAAATGTTTCATCCAGCACAGATAATTGTTTTAATTTATTTGGGGAAGAAAAGGTATCAATCAAAAGAAGGTTATCTTCTTGGACATTAGGCATAATACTACTAATTAAAATCATGCTAAAATTATTATCTGGCTATTTTAAGGATTTTTAGTAACAAGATTTTCTTTGAAATTTATTTCTTCAATTATTAGAAATTATGTAAAAATTATCTTGCTACTTATAGACTTCAGGTCATAGATAGAATTTAGAAGATTATTAAATTAACCCTACCTTTGCTTCTCCAATAACCATCTATTTTCTGCTTCAATCCATCTGCAAAGAAGAAAACCTACTATATTCAAAGGCATTTTATTTTATTATTGGATAGTGCCTGTAATAATGTAAATATTTTTCCTTGTATTGAACTTAAATACTCTCCTTTTGCTCCCAAGTTATAATTCTGTGTGCATCTATCTACCCACTTATTTATTTATTTTTGGTACTGTGAATCTAACTCACTACCTTGTGTTTGCCAGCAGGTGCTGTGCTGCTGAACTATATCCTTGGCCCCCCAAGTTGTAATTTTGAATCTTGGGAAAAACTTAAAAATAATTGAATCTTCCTTCTCTTGAAGACTTTCCTTTTGCAGGACAAATAAAATATGATTAGTTCCATCCGATATTCAGACCCTATTAAATTGTAACGGAAATCATCTGCCTTCCTTGTGAATAGGCAAAAGTCTGTGTTTCTAAAGCAACATTAGTAACTTGAGAATTAAATTTATTCTCAGACAGATGAATTTTAAGAGGATTTTGGAAGATTTTGAGAAACACAATTATAAAGTAAATAACAAGAGAAAGACTATAATCTTTGTTGCTGCTGGACATGTCTCTGGCTTCTGTATGACAAGAACTTTTCAGATCTTCTTGCTTTTCGCTTCTCTAACCTGGTAATATGTGAGTCCTTGGTCCCAAGTCCAACCCTGGCCAGATGTGATTATAGACCTGGCCTGAAAAAAATTCAAATTCACCCATGCAAACATCACTAACAACAACAAAAACAATTGCAAACCCGTTTTCTAGCTAGTATTATGCAGCAACTTCTCTTTAAGTACTAAGATGTGAAAGTATTATAAATTTGTTTTAAAAGTTTTCAAGTTTATAGGATTGAAATTAACATAAAAAGTTTTCAATTTTGAAACAACTTTAGAGCTGCATCAATTCTAAGAAGTAACAAAGAGTTCCTGCATACTCCTCAGCCATTTTTTCCAATAACATTATTATTGTAGTGCAAAATGGCAACTAGACACAATCCCTTCCTCTAACTCAGATGTCACCAGTTTTCTAAGCATTCATTTGTGTGTCTTTGTGTCACTAAATTCAAAATGCAGAATGGTTCCTTCATAAGGCTTCTCATCCTAATATTTTACTGCTACAGCCAACTAACTTCCCTTTGTGGTTCCTTCGTAATCTGTTTTACACATCTACAACTTTGTCATTTCAAGAAGGCTATGTGAATGGAACCATCTACTAGGTAATATTTAGATTGGCTTATTTCACTCAGTATAAAGATTCATCCACGTTGTTTATTTTCAAAAGTTCACTACATTTAAATTATTAAATAGCACTTCACAGTGTGACCATGCAACATTTAAAAAATACTCATTCATTGAAAAGCTTTTGGTCATTTGGTTTTGGGCTACTTCAAATAAAGTTGCCAGACACATTTCGTGTGAACATAAAATTTCATTTATTTAAGATACTTGATCTAGGTTGAGATGGCTGGGGTATAAAACAAGTGCACATTTAAATTTTTAAGAAATCGACAAACTACTTTCTGGGGTGACTATATAAGTTTATATTCCTGACAGCAAAACAGATATGATATTGCAGGCTGTATCATCTCCATTTGCAAAGAATCTACTCTAGATATATTTAATGTTTAGTTTTCGTTATTATTGGCTTTCTATTTAAACAATCTCACAGCTGAATTAACATTGTAGATAGGATTTTTCCCTCATTGTGTCCCTGTAGCAGATAAAGTATTCTGCGGCCAGGCACCCTCTAAAGAATCGAAGTTTTCATTCTGCAAGCTGCTGAAAATGTTGGCTGGTGACAGCTCGTAAGTGTGACCCTCTTCAAGATTTACTCCGGACTCAAAGGAATGCGTCATATATCTTCCATCACTGAAAAGGAAGCACAGTATTTTTTAGGCTGTCTGGGGAATAGGAATAGCATTCTCTATACTTGCAAACAATTCTCTGAGTTACACATCTGGTAACATGTAGAATTTAAGTCTTTAGTGGGGTAGTTGTCTCCAGGATAGGGAAGAGCTGCATAGGATGTCCAGTGTACAATGTAAGTTCCTCTACTAGCATTAGACAGTTCTGTGGTGTAAAAGATGACAAATGATCTTTAGAGCAGGTGTGAAAAAGAAAATCAAAACTAACACACTGAGTTAGTGGTGCAACTGCAGTTTAAATGTTTTGTTTTTTCTGATTGTGAAAATGGACACCTATTCTTTTTTATATTTCTGAAGCACCTGAGCTAGTGTTGTACTGGATAGGAATCAAATAAACAAATGTTCAGCAGCTGCATGGCTCAATCAAATGGGAAGTATTTGCAAAAACTGGAATGCTCTGGTCCTTCATGCATATAAGCAATTAATGACTTGCTGAATACATTTAAGCAAACAGCCAAGTGATATCTATGCACACTCAATTTTGAAATGCCTAGTTTCAGACTCGAAAAAAGTTACAGTTTACAAGAAGTTCTATCGGGTGTTGTCATTTACACTGGTTTTGGGTAATTGTAGCAAAGGTCTTTTTGTGTCAACATTCGCGGTAATATGGAAGTTCAATAATATAATTGCCACAAGGGAAGAAGTGATACTTTCGTTCTCTCCTTCCTGGACTATTCCATGCATTTAGCCTAATTTACAAAAGGGTAAAGGCTTTAGATTTTAGACTGGCTGGTTTGTAAAAGACGTAAAGCTTTAATATTGAGTAAGATCAGATTTGTGAGATAATCCTTATTCACATCTGAAGAGTGTTAAATATTCTCTGATGAGAAGCAAGCCTGGGTTGCCAAGGGGCTTATCAAGTTATCTCTGCTGGTCTCAGCCTGTAATATTGAGAGACTCAAGATGCAGTGATGGAACAAATTAATGTTCCTGTCCCTGCTGGGAGAGCAGGAGGGGGTTAGCTGCCATCGGGGTGGAATTCATGTCACAAAGTCATGGGCCTGGTGAGCAAAGCTGAAGGAGGGAAATAAGTAGACCGACAAAGCAAACGTAACACAGGCAGGTTTTTCTAGGATGGATATGCACATGGGCAGCAGCTGACTCTTTGATTTACACCTGAAGTGTATATACCACATGGTTTCTGGTATTTAACCTTGGTTTCCTGGGTAGAGTACGATGAGGCAATTGGCATCTGTCAGGCACTGAGCTCAGTATTTTCCATGAATTATTATATTTACTCTCCATGGAATCTATAATATCATAACTTTATTATTTCTACTTTATATGTGAGAATTTTTGAAGTTTAGGGAATATTAGAAATTTGAGCTTTGAAGTTTACTTTATTCCATATTGCGTAAGCAAAACTTTCATGCATCATTTCCTGGTAAGAAAATGAAAGATTAAGTAACAATTCATTTTTTTCAGGTCAGTTAGTGGGTCCAGGTTATTTACCCCATTTGTTTGTTCTAAAAGGAAGTCATTTATAGGTCCTAAGTATGTAACTACATACTCCAGAATGTTTTTAATGCCGGACACTTAACTGCTGATCCTTGTATTTTTAAAAACAAATTTGACAATGGTCTGAATTATTTATTTAAAACATTTCTGTGTGGACTTTGCCTTGCTGCTGGAAATGGCACACCATGGAGAGACCTGTGCATATACTTTCATCTGGAGTGCGTTCCGGGAAGATGCTGGAGATCTTGCGGGAGTAACTGGTGTGTTCTGACCTTTAGTTGTCTGTATGTTATAACACGGTGAGAACCGACATGGTCTCTCTCCAATTGCTGAATCACACTTGGTGCACAAAGTGATACTCAAGAAGGTTTTTCACTTTTCATGTTTTGAATTCTAAACTTTTCATTTGTGGTAAAATATTTATTACCTGGAATTTTTAAAAGCATAGGACCCTCAGATATTATGTACAAGGGCAGGAGAAATTTTGGAACTGGATATATGTACCAGGCTATACTGAGGTCTACAGTGAGATATTCTAAAAGCAGAAGGCAGCTGAGCAGCGGGCTCAGTATATGCGGTCTGGGCAAAGTTCCTGGTAACAGTGGAGCATTTCTGAGGGTGAAAGTGGGGTCTACTGGCATATTTTCAAGGAAGCAGTGGAGTTTATCAGAGTCCTTCCAGGAAGTAGCGATGGCAACAGAATATAAATCCAATGTTTTGTACAGTAGAGGAATCACTCTACCCTGTCAACAGTAGCTACAGATGAAGCAGGAAAATATTCTAAAGATTTAGATTGAACAAATATTCATTCAAACCATACCTTTTATTAAAGTGTTGTGCCAGGTATAAGAGTGGACACACCCACACACACACACACACACACACACACACTTATGTCATTGTATTGGCAAAGTAAAATGAATTGGAGGTGATCCAGCTTGATACCTCATTAAGATTGTTAAGCCTTCTTTCTCCATAAAAGTTATTGAGATCAGGTTGATTAATAGAGCTGTTCAGTTCAACTGTATCCTTGCAGACCGGCCTGATGGATCCATCAATTATTGGTACAGGTATGTGGAAATCTCTAACTATAATAGTGGATTTGCCTATTTCTGCGTGTGCTTCTATTATTTTTCATATATTTTGAATATACATTAGATATTTTAATATATTATAGATTTATTTTATATTTATATATCACATTTTATTTACATCTTATCTGAGTTTTTAATGTTTAAGAGCAGTTTCTTATAGATAATATACTTGATTATTTTTTAGATACTTGGCCATTATTTGTCTTTTTAAATTGGATTCTTTTACACCATTCCCAGTTAAAGCCATTATTGGTATGGCTGGATTAATATTAATTATGTTTATAGCTTTTTTCTATTTCTTGCATTTGTTCTCTGCGACTCTTTTAATTCTCTCTTTTTAAAAATATTTATTTATGTATTTATTTTTGCCTGCTTTGCTGGATCTAACTGAGCATTTTACTTACTTCTATTTTCTTTTATTTTTGCTACAAAAAATCAAACTCAGGACCTTGTACTTGCCATGTAGGCTCCATGCCACTGAGCTATACCCCTTACTTCTACTTCCTTGGTTATTTTAATAATATCAAAATGATTACTTCAAACTTTAAATTATTTGAGTTTGCAATGCATATATGCATGAATCTAAATCCACTTGCAAGTAATAATATATTTCTTCATCGTAGCACAGGGACTCTTCATAATAGAGTATTATCAATTCTTTTCACATGTCTTACAACACAGCTTCTGTTTATAACACTTATCCAATATAAAACACCAATGCATTTTTTACTATCATTTTAATCATATTACAATGATTACTTTGGATATTTATTTATTTGTCTAGCAATTTCGAAAAGGAAAAACAAAAATTTAGTTTAACAATCTGTGCTCATTTTCTGATGGTTTCCTTTCCATATGTTAATTCAATATCCTGACCTACATAATTTTTCTTCTTCTAGAAGAATTTCATTTATCATTTGTTTTAGGGTATATATGTTAATAACAAATTTACCCAAATTTTTGTCTGAAAAACTCATTATCACTTTCACGTCCAAGTGATATTTTTGCCAGGTATAACAGTGTAGATTGACAATGTTTTCAACACTTTTGATATTTGTTTCTAGTCTCTTCATATCTGCATCCATTTCTGACTAAAAAATCTACTATTTAATCCGTTTTCTTCTACAGGAAAAAAATATTCTTTCCCTCTGACTTCCTCCAATATATTTCTCCTGTTTTTCTTTACTTTTTCTTATCTTTTCAGTTTGGGAAGTTTTCATAGAGATGTTTCCATTCTCCCTGATTTCTTGGTTGTCCTTGTTCTATACATGAATCCAATAAGGGTTTTCTTTATTCCATACATGAATCCAGTAAGGAATTTTTATGACTTCCCTTTGATTTTTCAAATTTTTATCTTTTTGCATCATAACACAGCTGTTTTTATGTGTTGTTTATTTTTTTTCTGTTTGAGCCCTTAACTTATGATCCTAGTTATTTCAAATTGCCTCTCTGACACATACAATGCCTGCATTATATCTGAGAATGGTTCTGATTATGTGTTTATTTCTTCAAATAATATCTATCTGTTTCCCTTTAGTATATCTTGCAGATTTTTGTCAAAAGTTGGACAGGATACATTGAGTGTTGGGAACTGTGTTAAACAGGCCTTTAGTGTGAGGTTTCGTGCCATCTGGTTAGGAGCTGGGTCATTGTTCATATTTGCTGTAGCAATAGCTGCCAGAAGTTTTCATTTCCTTTAGTGCCCTTGTTTTTGTTTCCTTTGCTGTCCTTGGGTGTCCTTAAAACTGACTTCCAAATAGAGTCTGTGACTTTCAACTATCTCAAGCATAATCCACCATTATTGAAGTGGAGTGTTGTTGATGTACTCTTACTAACTTGGGACGGTTCAACTTACGGTTTTTTACTTTAGAAAGACACAAATGCAGTACATACTCAGTAGGAACTGTACATTGAAGTTTGAATTTTGATAGCTTCCTCGGTAGTAAGAAACACATGCTGCAATCCTTCCTCACGATGCTGGGCAATGACAGTGAGTCTCAGCTCCCAGCAGCCATGCTCTTAGGAGAAACAACTGCTGTTCCGCAATGCACTGTGCTCTTAAGCTATGATGCTTCCTAAACGACATGCATTTTTGACTTACAATATTTTCAGTTTACCATGAGCATATGAGGACGCAGTCCTTTAAGTTGAAATGCATCTGTATAAGAGATGGGGAATGTTCTATAATCTTTTAATTAAATCCCATCCTTTCAGTGAGTCTGTATCTCTGAACTGTGATCTTCACCTGTGTTTTTTGTCTTCTTCTTTTTCTTCCATTAGATAACACAAAAAAACAAAAGGGGACCAGAATTGTATTTCTCTGCCCTGGATAGATTGGGCTCTGGTAAACTGGTTTCTATTGGAGATAAGAGCTTTGCTACCCAGACTTCTTTATATTCTCACATACTTCAGAAGGCTTATGTTCCCACTCACTTTGCCAGACCTGTCAGCTTTTTTTCTTGGCTCATTTTGAGAATCTTGTGGGATTCTTATTGGTGAAACTCATTGAGGTAGAGCACCATTGCTAGCACTGTGAACTCAAGAGTTTATTCCTCTGAAGTTAGTATGCATTCAACCATCTAATCCCCAGTAATTCATCAACAATACTGTTATGTGTCCCAACAACTCATGACTCCAGTGGCTTATGACTTAGGTAGCAAGATCTTGACTTTGTCTTTCTAAATGTACTGTGTCATTACATTTTGTGATATACTCTTTGACCTCAATTCTCTGACCTCAATTCTCCAAGAAAATGCATTTTTTTGTTTGTTTGTTTGTAAATATGTTGCAAGGATAGGGAAAATAGCTTTCAAACTCTTTCTACCAGCAGACAAGAAACCAAAAATCAAGAAATCTTCTCATCTGTTGAAGTTATATCCTAACTCTGCAGCCCAACTATAGCAGTAGCTATGATGTTTAGTAACAGGTACATGAATCGCTGAATCAGAAGACATAATTTCAAAGTACAGTTCTATTTGCTGTCAGTGTGATCTGTGAATTATGCCACATAACTTCTCTCTAAGTGTCAGTTTTCTTGACTACCAATTCACTCATGTTTATCTAGATTGGTTATTGCTTCAGGTAGATCTTAGAAAACTAATTCACTTTGGCTAGAAAAAACAAAAATTCTAAAAATATATGACATACTAATGTATCATCAAATATTTATTAATTCAGTGAGAGATTTTCGGGAATTTTAACATCTAGAATTTTAAAGAATCCATCTTCACTTCTTTATCTTCAAAGAATACTAGAATCCGAGATACAGTAGATCCAGTAGAAAGATTGAAAAATACAATTCCTGAGTCCATGAGTGCTTCTGTTTGCAAACAATTTGGCTGGCAAACAAAAGCTTTAGGCAAAATTTTGCTTCTGTTCACAAACTCCACATCAGGTCCCAAATATGACCACAGCCAAGTTCCCACAAACACAAATGCAACTGTCTTTCTCAAAATCATAAAACAACTTAAATTCATAAACTGGGAGACTATTGTGGATAGATAGATAGATAGACAGATAAAAACAGATCTATTACATTCAGAATAAACATACAGGGTAAAATAAGATCAAGATATTTTGTATCTACACTAAGGAGTTTTCATAAAAGGTAATTTTTCCTTCTATAACCTTGTACATTTGCAATTAATACAACATGTATACTGAGAAAGTTTTCTCTATTACCTGTCATATCAAAGTTAATTATTGTAA